>BSYO01000034.1:5808536-6055290 GCA_033239525.1 Nepenthes gracilis | reverse complement strand
ATAATTACTGATGTTATGTATCCGAATTGTAAGGTTGAAGTGAATGGGATGCCTTTAATTGTGGATTTAGTGTTGTTGGATATGTACGACTTTGATGTTATTTTGGGAATGGCCTGGCTGGCTAAACATCTTATTTTCTTAAAAGGGTGTGTTTTGATATTTCTGGAGTCGAATCATTTTTCTTTCAAGGTATTAAGAAGAAGAAGATGCCTGTATTAATTTTGACTTTACATGCTAAGCATTTGATAAAAATTGGATGCCAAACTTATCTAGTATTTGCTAGCAACATTGGGAGTCACAGTGTGCCGGCGAAGGAAATTTTGATTGTATGTGATTTTGAGGATTGTTTTCAGAAGAGATGCTTGAGTTACCTCCTCATCGAGAGATTGAATTTGAGATTAAGGTTATTCCTAGTGTTCGTCCGATTTCTAAAGCCCCTTAACGTATGGCGCCATCTTAATTGAGGGAATTAAAATTATAATTGCAGAAATTGTCAGACAATGGCTTTATTAAATCAAGTATATCTCCATGGGGTGCACCAGTACTATTTGTGAGGAAGAAAGACGGGTCTTTGCCGTTGTGTATGGATTATCATGAACTGAAAAAGATCACGATTAAAAATAAATATCCATTACTGCGCATTGATGATTTATTTGACAAATTACAAGGATCTCGGGTGTTTTCAAAGATTGATTTGAGATCCGAATATTATCAGTTAAGGATTAAGTAGGAGGATGTGGCCAAGATAGCTTTTCAAACTAGATATGGCCACTACGAATTTCTTGTGATATCATTTGGTCTTACGAATGCTCCTGTTGCTTTTATGGATTTGATGGATTGAGTATTTCGGCTATATCTGGATAAATTTATAATGGTATTCATTAATGAATTTTTGATATATTCTAAGGATCACGAGGAGTATGAGACTCACTTGAGGATGGTACTCCAAGTGCTTCGTGAGGAGAAATTATATGCCAAGCTAAAGAAATATAAGTTTTGGTAGGAGGAAGTGATATTTTTGGGGTATGTGATTTTGAATGGTGGCAATGCGGTGGACCCAAAGAAGGTGAAAGCCGTTATTAACTAGAATAGGTCTACTTCAGTAACCGAAGTCCGGAGTTTTCTTGGCATGGCAGTATATTATAGGTGATTTGTAGAGAATTTTTTACGGATTGCTATGCCCTTGACTCAGTTAACGAAGAAGGAGGCCAAGTTTAATTAGACTAAGAAATACGATCAGAGTTTTCAGGAGCTAAAGGATCGCCTAATGACCACTCCGGTGCTAACTATTCTAGAGGGGTCGAGTGGGTTTGAAGTATATTGTGATACCTCCAAGGCAGGCTTAGGTTATGTGTTAATATAAAATGACAAAGTAGTAGTTTATGGGTCTAGACAATTAAAGGTGCATGAAAAGAATTATCCAACTCATGATTTGGAGCTCGCTGTGGTTGTGTTTGCTCCAAAGATTTGGAGGCATTATCTTTATAGTGAAAAATTTCTTATTTATTCTGATCATAAAAGTTTAAAGTATTTGTTCTCGCAGAAGGAGCTAATATGAGGCAGAGGAGATAGGTTGATTTTTTGAAGGATTTTGACTGTGATATTCAATATAAACCTAGGAAAACTAATGTGGTTGCAGATGCATTGAGCCGCCTATCAGGCTATGTGGCGAGATTGTAGATTAAACAGATGAAAATGTTAGAGTATTTAAAACAATGTGATATCCAACGGTACGTTCGAGGTAACCGAATACTTTTATCGTACCTTTAGATTCAACCAGAAGTGATAAATGAGGTTAAGGAAAAGTAGGTAAATGATTCTTTCCTTATGGATATTATGGATGATTTAAATAAGGACTCCATAATTGATTTCAATATCTGAGCTGATGGAGTATTAAGATTTAAAGATCGTTTGTGTGTGCCGAATGATAAGGACTTAAAGGAGAAAATTTTGAAGGAAGCTCATCGATCCTAATATACGATTCATCCAGAGACGAATAAAATGTATCAGGACTTGAAGAAAACCTTTTAATAGAGAAATATGAGACGGGATATTATGACTTATGTGGAGAAATATCTTGTATGTTAACAATTGAAAGCTAAAAGGAGAAAACCGTCTAGATTATTGCAACCGATGCCGATCTCGAGTTGGAAATAGGAAGGCATCATGATGAATTTTGTGTCAGGCTTACCAAGGACTCCCAAGAACCATGATGCCATTTGGGTTATTGTCAATTGGTTGATTAAATCAGCCTATTCCTTGGCGATTAGGACAACATACTCTCGTGATAAGTTAGCCCAATTGTATGTAAATGAAATTGTTAGACTCCATGGCGTGGCTGCAACGATTGTATCGGATCGAGACCCACGCTTTGTCTCCAAATTTTGGGAGAGTCTGTATAAAGAATTGAGGATGGAACTGAAATTTAGTACATCGTATTACCCTCAAATACCCTCAAATTGACGGTCAATCAGAGTGTACGATTTAGATTTTAGAAAATATATTGAGGGCCTCAGTGTTAGACATGAAGGAAAATTGGGATAATTATCTGATCCTTGCAGATTTCGCCTACAATAGTAGTTATCAAGCGAGTATAGGCATAGCAACATTCAAAACCTTGTATGGAAGAAAATGTAGATCATCGACTCATTGGGAGGAAATAGGAGACAAGAGAATTTTGGGCCCTGAGATTATTAAAGAAACTGCGAAAAATATTAAGCTGATGCACGAGAATTTGAATGTTACTCAGAGTAGATAAAAAAGCCATGCAGACAAACGAATATCAGCATTGAAATTTGAGGTGGGAGACTGTCTTTTTAAAAGTATCATTATATAAGAGGACGTTCAGATTTGGGGTGAAAAGAAAACTGAAACCACGTTTCATTGGCCATTTTGAGATCTTGGAAAGGATCGGGGAGATGGCTTACAGATTGGTGTTGCTACCTAATTTGGCAGATGTTCACGATGTATTTCATGTATTAATACTTTGAAAGTATGTCTACAATCCCACACACATTATTGAGTTCAGCCCTTAACAATTGATAAGGATTTATCTTATAATGAGTACCCTGTAGGAAGGCATCACGATGGATTTTGTGTCAGGCTTACCAGGGACTCCCAAGAACTATGATGCCATTTGGGTTATTGTCAATCGGTTGATTAAATCGGCCAATTTTTTAGTGATTAGGACAACATACTCTCATGATAAGTTAGTGCAATTGTATGTAAATGAAATTGTTAGACTCCATGGCGTGCCTGCAATGATTATATCGGATCGAGACCTACGCTTTGTCTCCAAATTTTGGGAGAGTTTGTATAAAGAATTGAGGATGGAATTGAAATTTGGTACAGCGTATTACCCTCAAACCGACGGCCAATCAGAGCGTATGATTTAGATTTTAGAGAATATGTTGAGGGCCTCAGTGTTAGACATGAAGGAAAATCAGGATAATTATCTGATTCTAGCAGATTTCGCCTGGAATAGCAGTTATCAGGCGAGTATGGGCATGGCACCATTCGAAACCTTGTATGGAAGAAAATGTAGATCATCGATTCATTGAGAGGAAACAGGAGACAAGAGAATTTTGGGCCCTGAGATTATTAAGGAAACTACGGAAAATATTAAGCTGATGCACGAGAACTTGAATGTTACTCAGAGTAGATAGAAAAGCTACGCAGACAAACGAAGATCGGCGCTGAAATTTGAGGTGGGAGACTATGTTTTTTTAAAAGTATCATCATATAAGGGGACGTTCAGATTTGGGGTGAAAAGAAAGCTGAAACCACGTTTCATTGGCCATTTTGAGATCTTGAAAAGGATCGGGGAGATAGCTTACAGATTGGCATTGCCACCTAATTTGGCAAATGTTCACGATGTATTTCATGTATCAATACTTTGAAAGTATGTCCACAATCCCACACACATTATTGAGTTCGAGCCCTTAACAATTGATAAGGATTTATCTTATAATGAGGAGCCGGTATAGATTCTGAATTGGAAGGATCAGAGGATGTGTACAAAGACGATTCCCTTAGTGAAAATTTTATGGAAGAATCATTCACTCGAGGAAGTAACATGAGAGCATGAAGAGGAGATCTGGAGCAAATATCCCCATTTATTTCCTTGAGATATATAGATTCGTTAAATTTTGAGGACGAAATTTTATAAGTGGAAAAAAATTGTAAGGTATGGGTATCTAAAATATTGTAATTCTAATAATTAAATTGATATAACTAAGTTTAGGATAAGTAAAATTGAAAAAAATGAAAAAAATTATTTAGTATAGAAAACTGCAGGGATGAGCCTCTTGCAATGTCGAGCCCAAAAGGAGGCACAGATTTTTGTAGCTACTGGGCTCGCTGTGCACTCGAGCCCAATAGAGGGCACTAATTCCAGTAGCAACTGGGCACGCTGCTAGCTCGAACGAGTTGGATGGCGCCAATTCCAGTATGTGTGCGCTAGACACGGGCTTGGTAGATGCTCTAGCGCGGGCATATTTTTTGCCAACGACTGATTTCGTTTTTGTTATAAAAATGGAAGAGGAAATAGAATGAGGGCACGAAGTAGAGTAGCAAAGGGAGAAAGAGGAGAAAAGGGAAGGAGAATGAGATTTAGGCCATTTTCGATTCGATCAGAGTAAGAAAAACGATAGATCGGGTTAAGTTAAGTGTATCTCGAACCTTGTTTTCCATTTTTACTACTTTTAAATATCTCAACTTTGATATTTATGCTCTAAAACATCGTTCCCTAAGCTTTGTTATGAATGTTGCTTGTTTCTCATGACTTTTGGATTAAATTTCATGTTTATGTATATGTATTGTGATTTATGTCTTTAATTTTGTGATTTGGCTCAAGATTTGGGTTCGATTTTCATCCAAAAGCTTCGCAGAAAACCCTAGAACGAAAATTAGGGATTTAATGTTTAAAAATCTTAAATCTTGAGACATAAATGTTATTTGGTAATTTGTTAAAGCTTATTGGACGATTTTTACTTGAAAATTTTGTATGAAACTATACTGTTAAATTATTGCAAACTTCTGAAGCTATCTGAAGGTTTGACTATATGAATTTAAATGGCTCTTGAGGCATAATAAGCTAAGAACAAAGAAATGAGAATAAGGATACTTTCAGTTTAGTTAAATCGGTAAGAAATCAGACCTAGGATTGTTATTCAGTCAGGTAGGGTTTCCTAGTATGTCTTAGAAAGTTACAGTGGTAGTCGGGGATAACTCCGTCCATGGAGTGATATGTGGTCTGCCCTTCCTCAGGGCATTAACACTGAATAATAGAATATGAGTCTGATCTACCTTCGGGAGGTAATATTATAGACCATCCCATTGGAAGGAATGCTTCTATTTTGAGTCTGGCCTTTGATTGTGTGGAGTGAACATAATTTATCTCCAATTATTCGCTCCCTTGGCTGGTAGGGTCTACTAGTTTGGGTCCTTTAAAAAACTAGAAGCAATTTAAAGAATAAGCGAAATTCAATTTGATTTACGATTTTCGACACGTTTTATGGCAAAAATAAGAAAAGATAAAAGAAACAAGAATAAGATTTTGGTTTCTAGATTCACGTTTCATATTGTTCATGTTTTCTCATACCTTCCCTATATCCCTACTTTTAATTGAATCATGTTCTTTTCCTCTACGGTACATGCATGTTTTTATGGTATCTTGTTGGTTCCAGCTCACTCTTTTATTTTTCTCCCCGTCAGATGAGACAGTAGAGCTTCTACCTGACGGGCAAGAGTAAAGAAAGGATTTAGTTGAAGAAGCCTTGAGAAGTCCCAAATTTTCTTGAAGAACTTTTGTAGTTTGATACTATTGAATGTAAATAACTAATTCTGTGGATGGAAATTATGTATTTATAGTCATGGCATGTTATGTTTTATGTTAGGATACTGTTTTTGTTTCTGTAGGATTATCTTATGTATTTAGTTTTGCTTTCGCGTTTTGATTTTGCGGCAGTGAGGCCGTCTTTTGCTGATTCTGGTTGAAATGGAGGTTCCTGCTGGTTGCCCTGGTGTAGCGGTTCGGGTTCGAGCTGACTGGGGTCCCTGCGGTTTCCAAAATCGAAACCGTCGAGGCTTTTGGCGATTGGTTCTCCTATTTTGGGCCCTTTCGGTTTCCTTTTCTTTGCTCTAGCTGCCAAGGTTGAGAGCCCTGTCCTTGGCTTTCTTTGTAGAAGCCATGGGTTGGTGCTTGGGGTTTCTGTTGCGTCCCTTTATGGAAGCAGCTGTTCAAACCTAAAGCTAGTTTGCGGCTCGCTGGTTTGCTGCGGATGAACCGATCTGTGCCCGGTCTCTTTAGTATCTCTGCCTATGTATCCTTTCCTGTTGGATGGGTGAGGGGAGCCCGATTCTGCTCTGGATTGGGTGTTATACGCTGGATTAATGAAGAGATGGGCGTGGCTTGGTTTGGATGCTGGAAAACCTTTTGATGCTGTGTATGTTTAGGTGGATGGTCTCCCTCTGCCAATTTGCTGCTCAAGCTTATGCTGAGGACCTCTTCATTTCTGATGTACTCTGTGCCTGCGCTAGCGTCTTTGAAGATCTTGAAGGTTGCTGGTGTCATTTGTTTGTTGCTGGCTTTGACGAGGCTCAGGCTTCTTGTTTCTTCCTCTTGTTTGGACTGGGGGAACATGGCGTGGCATTATTGGGTGCAATTGATCCTGATGCGGTGGGGGTTTCCTCCTGCTTGCTGATGCCTAGAGTGAGGAAAGTTCTGGCATTTGGTGACAGTGTTGTGGGCGATGTTGTTGCCCTATGTTATGTTGTGAGTCTGAAAGGCTCTGCTGCACGGTTGCATTTCAATTTCTGTAGGCTGGTCTGCATTTGCCTTGTGGTTAGTGTGGGTTCCCTATGTTCTGCAATTTCCTTTGCTGCTGTGCTAAGCTCATTGCCGGGTGGATTCCAGCCTGGGTTCCACCCACTCGTCGAATTGGGTCTTCCGCTCTGTTTCTGCCGGATTGGATGTTTGCTGATGTTGCCAGGTTGGCTTTGGCTGGCCTGCTGATGAGGCATATATGTTTCTCTGGTGGCCAACAATTTCCATATTGTTGTGTGTGGTCTGCTTCGTGGCATATTCTTTGCACAAGAATTCGAAGTATCTTTGTGAGCGAGTTGTCTTTAGTGCTGATTCGTAGCAATGTATTCTTGATGGTGGTGATGCCAATTTGGCTTGCTCTGGCAAGTATTGCTGATTGTTGCTATGATTATCCCTGCTTGTGGTGATTGGGATTCTTGTCACCGGTCTTTATTCTGAGTGTTACTAAATCTTTGCTCTGGAAAATAAACTAATTGCTACTTGCAGCAGTTGACCATATGTTCTTCGCTCATGATGAGAACAGTGGTTTTATTATGCTGGTCTGGCTGTAGATGGGCAACCGCTGCTTGCGATGATAAGGATCTGCCTTGGCCCTTGATGAAGCCCTCCTCTAAAAAGGGCTTCTGATTTTGGAGTCTGCAAGTCATTCACATGGCTTGCTGATCTGGCCAATTTACGGAGTGATGATTTTCATTTCTGATGGGCGAAATTGGTAATTGAGATTTGGCTGTTGGCAGCTAATCTGGAACAATCCAGTTTGCTAATTTTGAGGATGGGCTGTACATCTGCTTAGCCCAGATTTTTTTGGCCTGCAATCATCTGGTGCAATTCATATGCATTGTCCGGCCCTCTACTGCATTATGATGAGCAGTATGATGCAGGGGGCTTGAGGTGTGCTTTGCTGTGATGTGCTGTGTTGAGGTGCAGCAGGCTGGGTTTCTAGGGTGCTGGCTCCATGGGGTTGGAATCAAGAGTATTGCCTTAAATTGGCATGATCTTTGTTTTAGGAACTTCTTTACTGATGTTAGAGTAGTTTTTTTTGTACTGCACGAATACCAGCATTTTTGTCTTTCTGTTGGTTTCATTCGTTGTATCTGAGTGCTCGGGGCATGCCCTAGCATATATGGTTTATCTCCCAGTCGGAAAAACACTGGGTGTTAAACCATTACTTGTAAATTTTTCTCCCACTAATCCAAATTACTTACTTATTAAAAAAAAAAAAATTTGGACTTGTACAGGTTCCTAGTTGGCATCTCTCTTTTGAACCGATATAGTGGATAGGATTATTGTGCCAAAGCCATGGATATTATGGCGTTTTATTGATCCTGTGTTTGTGCAATGAATGAATGAATGTGGAAGTCTATTTATCTGTATGCTTGTCCAGGTTGTGAAAAATTATGATTGTTTGTATTGATTTTTGTCTAATTTTATAGAAAACTCTACCCGATTTTCTGTAGATATTATATTATTTTATTTGGGCATTAGTTTATTTGTTTATTGACGGGGATTAATTGAAGAAAATAATACATTCCATCGCAGTTACTTTTCAAACTTCTCACGCTTTCTTCCTGAAAATTTTATAAGTATTTCGCTCCCTTCCTTATCTTTCATTTCCATAGCTCCCTTTGTGATGGAGGTTGCTTCTGTGCTCATAGCTAGTGAAGTTAGAGAGTTATACATGGACTTTAATATTCCACGAGAGATGATTCCAATGATGCCTAGCAAACTTGATAGGGCTTGCTTCTCTCCTGAGGGCTGCGTCAATATATACGAGGCTCATCTGAGGAATAGGATTCGTCTCCCAGTACCTCAGGAACTGCTTGACATCCTCATTACTCTTCAGGTGCCTATCGCACGGTTTTATACTAATGTCATGCGATATCTTTGCTCTCTATGAATCTTCATGTGTCATCGCTCTCGGATGATGACGATCGACACTGTCAGGGTGATGTTCCGTTTCACACAAGGTGGGGATTGGATTTTCTGTCCTCCCAGAGACCATCCGGTTAATGAGGCCATCTATGACTCGTTGAAGAACTGAAAGGATCACTTTTTCTTTGTGTGCGTTGCTAAGACGTGGCCCTTATCTTGGGATTGGGGCAAGGTTCCCAAAGCTTTCATCGGGACACCAGAGAAGGGAGAGATTGCTGTTATGGCTAAATTGTTGGAGTTGGTGGGGCAGAATGCTTCTGAGTTTAGGAGAGACCACTTGGTTTCTCACGAGGAAGTTAAGAAAGCTCGTTGGGGACCTCCCTCTCCAGTCTAGAAATTCAGGACACCGTTGCCGGAGGCCTACAAAGGAAAAGGAAGGCTGGTGCTATAATTGGCGGTGACGCCGGTGCACCTTCCACGGACACTGCTCCCATCAGTCCAAAACAGAAGATGGCAGCAATAGTGGAGCCTTCTTCGTCATCCTTAGGGCCAGACTACGTGGCCACTAGACGTCTTATGGGAGTGGGAGATCGCTCAGGAGTCGAAGCAGAGTTGGCCTTAGAAGAATATGATGCCATGTTGCCCACCGGAGCAAGCAGCATTGTTGTTGTGGCGCAGCCTATGCTAGTGGCGTGGGAGCCGAAAGCCGTCGGGGCAGAGCCTTCAGGCGAGCCGCAAGCTGAGCCACTGGAGCCAGTAGTGGAGCCGCGAGCTGAACGGCTAGAGCCAGTTTTGAAGCTATTTGCTATGCCAAAAGAGCTAGTCGCCTGTGAGCTTGCTGAGGCGGTTGGCCCTTCTATGGAGTTATCGGCTGAGTTTGCCGCCAGAGAGCCTGTGGAGGTGATGGACCTCACGGCGGAGTTACCGGAAGAGTATGCGGTGGAGACTACTGCTGGGCCTATTCAGGGGTTTTCTGTCTCTAGTCCTCCGCTGCCAGGCCCAAGGTCACGGAGCAGTCGAGCGAGACCAGTGGCAAAGTCTTGCAGGTAAACCGTCGCAATTTTTCCTTTCCTTTTTCTCTCCGCTGCTGATACTTATGGTTTTTACTGGGGGAGAAAATTGTGAATGCAGTTACCAAGGGACTATACCAGCGAGACCTCATGATCTCTGACCGGGATAAGGAAATCACTTGGTTCGAGGAGGAGATAGGGTTGCTGAGAACGGAGCATCAAGATGACCCAGCTACTCTCTAATCTGTGCTGTCAAATCTGGAGGTGAAGAATGCCAAACTGAAAGAGGAGAACGTCCGATTGAGAGAAGTTGTGCTGTCAAGTCTGAAAGAGGAAAATGATAAACTGAAAGAGGAGAATGCTCGGCTGAGAGAAGAAACTGACCGAGCGGTGAGGCGCGTTGACCAACTCATGGGATAGATGAAATCACTAGAGAATGAGTTGACTACTCGTATACGCTCCTATGAGGTCTCCGATATGCTGGTGGCACGGTTGTGGGAAGGTGTCAACATTTACCGACGCATTGCACAGTTGGTTGACCCCAACTTTCCAGTGGAATATCTTGAGCCATCAAACCATTCTGCCCAGCATCGTGAGAGCCACATGGGACAGTCCCGAGTGGTCCGGGGCTGCCACCTCCTCCTGGGAGCTCTACACCTCCATAAATTTTGTACTCTTTACTTTTTAAAATCGTTGTAATTGTATAGATTCAATAAATAAAATGAACGTTTTACTGATATTCTGTGTCTTTGCCTTTGTTACCGTTTTTCAATTACTTATCATTGTGCTGTCCAGTTGACTTGGTACGTTGCACGCCAATTGGCTATCTTCCTACCTTGAGACGTTTGTGGCACTCTCTGATGGACTTAAATCCTAGAGAAGATATCGGGGTGAATCTCGATATCAGGTCAAGCCTGTTCTTTACTCGTATGTAAGTAGAGGCTTGGTGGTCACACTTAGGCGGCCAGCTTCCAGATGGAGTACTTTTGCTCCTGTCAACTGTCATTGATTGACCACACTATCTCCTTGTGTAGGAGGTTGTCACGTGTGCTATTTAAACCCCCTAAGATTTTAACCGCAAACGGGCCACTTGAATGACTAAGGTTTAATTCGACAATTAATAGGGTGCCTAAATGACTAGGGTTTAACTACGACCGTTTATGAGCCGTTTGAATGATTAGGGTTTAGTTATTACCACTTATGGGCCGCCCGGATGATCAGGGTTTAGTTACAAGCGGGTAAAAATTTACCTAATTTAGGGGTAATTTAGGTCGTATAATCCTACAAATAGATACACATGTCTATGAAATAGAAAAAGAAGAGACAACACAGTGCAATGGAGAAAATATTCTTTTACTAATATTAAACATTATGTATATTTATAAGCATACACATGGACGACCTGCCGGTACCCTTATTGGAAGTAGCACTTGAGGTGAATTACGTTCTATATCCGTGGAACAAATTTGCCGTTCTGGGTCCGGAGTTTATACGACTCATTCCGTAAAACGACGGAGACTAGAAAAGGACCTTCCCAATTCGAATAAAGTTTATTCCAACTGGCAGTCTTAGCCGTAGCCTCGATGCTTCGTAAGACCAAGTCTCCAACTTCGAATTGTCGCGCTTTTACCTTCTTGTCGTAATAGCGGGTGACTCGTTGTTGGTAAACTGTTGTCCATATTCTAGCAGCGTTGCAGGCTTCCTCCAATAAGTCTAGGTGTTTCCTCATTTTCTGAGAGTTATCTTGTGGGTTGAAGGACTCAACTCTAAAACTTGGAAGACCAATCTCAATCGAAATTACTGCTTTAGTCCCGTAGCAGAAACTAAAGGGCGTCTTATGAATTGGTTCCTTTGGAGTCGTCCGGTAAGACTATAAGACGGAGGGTAGCTTGTTGACCTAGGAGCCTCTTGCGTCCTACAGCTTAGTCTTCAAACCGTGGAATAGTATGCAGTTTGTGACCTCCACCTGTCCATTGGCTTACGGGTATGCCACCGAAGTATGAGCCAGTCTGATGCCTAGACTAGCGCAATACTTGGTGAAGCATCTTTCGAAGAATTGGATTCCGTTGTCAGTTACGATGACCTCGGGAATGTCAAATCTGTTCACCATGCTCTGGCGAACGAACTCTAAGGCGTTGTGCTTTGTGATCTTTACCAACGGGGCAACTTTGACCCACTTGGAAAAGTAGTCGATGCTGTGATAATGAACTTTCTATGCCCAGTTGCAATGAGAAATGTGTCAAGAATATCGAGGCCCCACTGTGCAAAAGGCCAAAGAGCTTGAAGAGGCCCTAATTCTGTGGGCGGCTGGTGGGCGGTTGGTGGTGCAGATTGCCCTAAAGGTGGAAATTCTCACATTTCTTCACGAAGTCAAGTGCGTCTTTTCTCATCATCAACCAGTAGTAACCTTGACACAGATCTTGAATGTTAGGTTTTTCATCATCTGCATATCCCAAGATGGATTTCGCTCAAGGCGTAGTTTGCCTCCTCAGGAGTTAAGCACCGGAGGTACGGAGCCGAGTAGCCACGGCGATACAGCCATCCATTGACTATGGTGTACTAGCCGGCTGTCTTCTTGATTCACTTGGCTTCTTCCACATTGTCTGGCAGTGTTCCATCTGCGGATATCTCTTGGTAAAGCGTCCTCCAGCTTTTTGTGTTGGAGATTTACATTGCTTCCTATTCCACCGTACTGGGAGTGCTCAGAACCTCCTGCATGTCCCTTAAGTACCGTTTTGGATTTTCAGCCACCGCTGCTCTGGCAAGTTGGTCAGCCTTCCAGTCATCAGTTTTAAAAACGTGGACCAGGGTCACCTTATCAAATCTCCAAGTGGCGTCCTTCACCTTGGCCAAGTGAGGGCTGCACACCTCAAAGTTTCTGTTAACTTGGTTGATGACTAACTCAGAGTTGCTGTAGACGGTCAGTCGTCTTGCTGAGCACTCTTTGGCTAGTCTTAACCCGGCCAACAGGGCTTCATACTCGATAATATTGTTGATGGCCGGGAAGTCGAGTTTAAAGGAGTACTTCACCTCAAACATATCAGGGGTCTTTAGGACCACTTCAGCACCATTTCTTGAGTCTGTAGATGACCCGTCTACATTGAGAACCCATTTCGCCTCTTTCCTGTGTCGTTCTGCGTCCTCAGAGGGGTTGTTCATTTGAAATTGGTGTCGTGGTCTCGACGATAAAATCAGCCAGAGTCTGCCATTTGATGGCTGGTCTGAGCCAAAATTTAATGTTGTACTCTCTTAATTCGATAGCCCACTTTACTAGTTGTCCAAAAATATCAAGTTTCTAGAGTATACTCTTCAGTGGCTAGAGGGTCAAAACTACCACGCGATAAGCCTGGAAGTAAGGTCTCAACTTTCGGGCAGAGAAAACAAGTGCCAATGCTAACTTGTTTACATGTGGGTAGCTCGTCTCTGCGCCGGTCAACGTCTTGCTCGCATAGTAGAGCGACCGCTGAGAGTCGGAGTCTTAGCATATGAGGACAGAGATGAAAGCCACTTTCGACACTACTAGGTAGAGGTATAGCTCCTCTCCATACTTAGGCGGCGTCAGCAATGGTAGATTGGCTAGGTACCGCTTCAATTCGTCGAAGGCTGCCTGGCATTCTACTATCCTCTGAAATCTATCCGCCTTTATCCCCCTTAGAGCCTTGAAGAAAGGCTGGTACTTGTCCCCCAACTTAGCCAAGAAGCAGTACAAGGCTACCAGTCATCCAATTAGCCGATGGACATCTTTGACAACCCGTGGTAAAGTCATATCCGTGAGGGTCTTGATCTTCTCTGGGTTTACCTTGATCCCTCGTTGAGAGATGATAAAACCCAAGAACTTCCCTAACGATACTCCGATGACGCACTTAGAAGGATTTAACTTCATTTGACGCGTACGGAGTACCTCGAAGGACTCAGCTAGATCGCGAGTATTGTCATTGGTAGTTTTGCTTTTGACGAGCATGTCGTTGACGTATACCTCCATATTGCGGTCGATCTACTTCTTGAACATCTTGTTCATGAGCCTCTAATAAATGGTACCCGCGTTCTTCAAACAAATGGTATGACCTTATAGAAGTAGGTGCCTTGGTCTGTCATAAATAAGATGTTCTCCTTGTCTTCTAGACTCATTCGAATCTGGTTAGTAGCTTAGTAGCTATACAATTACAACACATTCATGAAGCTTAGTAGCTCGTGTCCAGAGGTCAAGTCTACCAACAAGTCAATCATGAGTAAAGAGAAGCTATCTTTTGGGTAGGCTTTGTTAACGTTAATAAACTCAATGTACATTTGCCATTTTCTATTGCTTTTCTTTACCAGGACGACGTTGGAGAGTTAGTTCAGGTATTGGACTTTACTGATAAAGCCAGCATCCAATAGCTTCTTTACCTCCTCCTGGGTGGCAATCCGCTTCTACCTGATGGGTTTGCGGTCGGGATCGATGTTCAACTTGTGGACCATTACTCTAACCGGAATCCCAGGCATGTCAGCAGGGCTCTATGAGAAGACGTTAGCGTTCTATAGTAAGAATGCGATCAACTCGTTACGCAGTGTCCCAGTGAGTGAGCTTCTGATCTGCACGCACCTCTCCGGGTCCTCTAGATTCAGTGGGATTAGATCAGTACCCTCACCTGACTGCACTTGCTACAGAGTTGCTTCATCTCAATGGTCAAGTTCTTCTGAAGTCTTGGTGTTGCCACTCAGTGCGATTTGGGATATATAATATGTCAGCCCAATACTTGGTCACCCAACACTTCGCCTATACTATAGGCTGTCCGAAACTTCATCTTCAAGTGCGGTATTGACATGATAGCTTCAAACGCTGTTAGGCATGGGTGGCCTAGTACAACATTGTATATGGAGGATAGGTCAATGACCAAGAAGGTGAGTGTATGACTCATCATTCTCGGGTATGTGCCCAAAGTGACCTCTAACTAGATTGATCCTTGGACGGCTACTGGTTCATTGTCCAGGCCATAGAGTGGGCTTTCGGTAAGTTTCAACTAACTTTTTTTTAAACCAAGTTTAAAAAATGCAATAAGGTAAAACAAATCATGGGAACTTTCATTATCAATGAAGATTCACTTCAGTTGGTAGTCAACGTTACCATTCAAATCAAGTGCGGATATAATAAGGGGATCTACATCAGGGAGATTACATGTTCCATGTTATTATCACTAAAGTTAATAACGTTGTCTTCTGTGCGCTGCTTCTTCCGCCCAGTCTACTGCTCCTTGTGATCCACTGAGGTTTTGGTTGGCCGGGTTGTGATCATAATGACCACTCTTGCCGCGACCCGATTCCAAGGCTAGGAAGTCTCTGGTCCTTCCTTGCCTAAGGTGACAGAACTCTGTCCAGGGTTCCTAACGAACCTGGTGAGGTAGCCCCTTTTGATTAGCTCTTCGATCTCCCGATGAAGCGTCTTGCAATCCTTTGTGGAGTGTCCTAGAGATCAATGGAAATTACAATACTTAGCTAGATTTCCTTCCTCTGCTTTCTTAAGTGGTTCGGGCCACTTACGGAACTTTTTCCCACGACTTTGCATAAGAATGTTTGAACGTGTGTTGGTCAGGAGCGTTAAGTTGATCGGCCCGTAATCCCTTCGCTCTGGTGCTCCGATCCTGTGGTACTTCCTACGGGAGCGATCGCTGCCGTTGTGCTTCCTCTTTTCCTCTGTCGGAAAAGAGTGAGGTTGTTCGGTCCGCTCAAGACGCTTAGCCTCATTGGCCTTTTCTACTGTTGCATAGGCCCTGGTGATAGATTTTGCCTCCTGAAAGGTCTACAAATTCTTATGTGTCCGGTATCTAAAGAAGTTTCCATGCGTTAAGACAGAAATGAAACTACCAAGCTTCATCTTTTTTGTGAGCCTGGGGATTCTTCTCGCCACCGCTACAAAGTGACCCAGGAACTTCTGCGGATTCTCTCCCTACTTCTACTTGATATGGGAGAAATGCTAATACTACTCTTCCTTGCAGCTGGAGGCGTATTCTGCCAAGAAGAGGTCAGTGAGCTCTCGGAAGCTCTGAATCGAATATGATAGGAGATGATGGAATTAGATGCGGGCGTCTTCCTTCAACGTAAGAGGGAAGTAGAGACACATGATTGCGTCCTCTAATCCTTGTAAACTCAAATGGGTATGAAAATAATTGAGGTGATCCATGGGATCAACACTCCCATCGCAAGAGTCAAGAGTTGGCATCTTGAATTTGGTCGCATGGGACGGTTTAAGATCTCTACCGTGAAGAGAGATTTATCCAGATCTGTAGCGTGTTCGTCATCCTTGAACACGCGCTTCAAGATCTTCTCTGGCCTTGAATCTGTGCGGGCGGCGTTACCAGTTTTTTTGGTGTTGAGGTAGGTTCTCAACTCCATCCTTTCTCTAGCGTGGCGAGTAGTTGGCCAGCTACTGTCATCAGTGGATCTAGCAATCCTGAAGGCTCCCTCCTGAGCCTGATGCCCGGTCTCTACTCGAGAGTATCGAGGATTCCCTCGTTCTGGACTCTTCTCCGGAGTCCTACTACTCAAACATCCTTCAAGCTTTGAATGGCTCTAGGCGTATGAGGCATCCGGAGCTTGAGTGTTGCCCGGCCTCCTGGGCTTATTGGATGACTTCTTCTTCTTTTACCCTCCTCTCAGGGAGGCCGGAGTAGGGATTACTGCGGGCGAAACCCTCTGCTTCTTCCTTACGGGTCTAGAGCATCTGAAGTGTTTGATTTATGTTACTTATATGTTCCACCAGGTTCTGGAAAGATTGAGGGGGTACTCCGCTGACCACCCCGTTGACCAGGTTACCAGCAGAGTGGTCCCGGTCCGGTGTGGTCGCATCTCTAGCAGGACTGCTAGCTTGCACTCTTGCGTTCACCATTCTAACTGATGGAAGGTGAAGCTAAGAGAGATCGTGGAAAAAAGTGGTTGGCTTTTTGTAAGCTTCTCATAGACGACATCAATGATGCATCTTGGATCCAAATTTTAAACAGATTTGGGTCAAGTCGATCGTCTGAGTTCGCTTCCATCCATTTAGTCTAGATCCTACACACCACATCTACGAATAAGAGGTCAGGTGTCGGTAGGAGGTTGTCCTACCGAAAATATTCTGACGCTTAAGTAAGAAAACAGTCTTCGAATTAAGAAGGTGGAAGTAAAGGACGTAAGGAGAATGTAGAGAATGTTTGTGATAGAAAAGTGCTATCGTTGAGAGAGGTCTTGGTGGTTCGTGAGGAGTGTCGACTCTAAGGACTGTATTCGCTGGGAACGTAGTGACAAAGAGAGAGAGCATTCGTATTTTTAAAGCGTGTAAGCTTTGTAGTAGAGAGCTTTTTGTCAGTGAATGAGAGTGTGTCCTAGAGTGAGGACTCCATGGCCTTTTATAGTTACTGTGCTGGGCGGCCTTCCTTGTGCAGAAAGGCTTGATTCCTGCGCTTTATTAGAATCGTTGCCTTTTCTTGTGTGTAGCCTTTATGACAGTAACGGCTGTTGCCTTGATTGTTTTTCTTATGCGTTCTATAACCATTAGGGTTTACTGCAGACAAGAGGAGGATTCTGACACTTTTGTTCAAAGATGCTCATTAAATCTGCTGATAACCGTTACAATTGAGGTTCTCTTCTATGAAGAGCGCGAAATCAGGGAAGGAGACCGTTGCTGGTCGAGGATGGTCGTGTAGGCTTAGCCTACTTGAGGCTTGGCCTACTTGAGGCTTGGCCTTTGGACGGTCAACTGGTCCTACTTCCGGTCAACGGAAGCATTGACTGTCCCAAGTGCAAGTCGTCCGTCCTGCTCTTGGGCTTCTCCTGGCTCACTTAGCCTTTCGTCTGGTCATCGGTGGGCGTTGACCGTCTAGGTGCAAATGGGCCGTTATGGATCTCAGTCGTTTCTCCTTTTTGGACCAGCCCATTATTGACATACTTATCCAGAATGATATTAAAAGTTTAAGCACTTAAATCACCAACAGAAACATTGGGATGAGTGTGAGTTAATCGTGATTAGAGGTAAAATAAAAGGAAGAGGTAGAGAAGTAACATGAGAAAAATATCTTAATATTTTTCATACTACTAGAGGATATTATACTTAATCAAATAAAATAATAAAAAAATTATATAGCTAATCTTACTTACTCAAATATAGTACTTCACTATACATCACTTAGAATGTGTATGGCTAACGTAAGTGCTTCAAAGTGAGGGAAGAGTGATAAGTCAATGTATGTGAAAAAGGTTTTTATATAGCGGACGAAGGTTGATAGTACCTTTAATTTAGATTACGATATAAAAGATTTTAAAATAGGCTATTAAATCTTTTAATATAAATTATATACATTATAAATCAAAATAAAAGATTAGTTATGCAATATTGACTCTTTAATTTATTATTGAACATTATGTTAGTAAAATTGTAGCCAAACTAAAATATTTAAAGTAAGAAAATAAGAAAGAAAGCTTCTAGAGGACAGTACTCTATATCTTTAGATTTTTTAGTAGGTTATCTAGTCAATATAGGCTTCTAAACTTTTTCATATGTAGAAGATGCAAAACGTGCATTTAAACAAGCATTTAAGATATTCACTGGGAAATGAAAGATTACACATGATACAATTATACCCTTTTATTCTTCAATTCAAGATGCCATTGTCATGTTACGAGGCTTTGCTTTGTATTTATTGAGTATTAAGCTTATATTTGGAACAGTTGAGTAACTTTTGTAGCAGTTATTACCCATTATCCTTCTGATGAATTATGGACTACTATTGATTTGTCCGTTTCCTTATGTGAAATTAGTGTTTTATTAAGAATTATTTTCCATTTAAGAAGTTGTTGTTAATTATTACGTCAGCTTTCACTTGAGGCCATTCTGATCTGTCCAGTCTTGTTTCATTCTTCATCTGCAATTCAATAATTTGACATTTAATAATCCACCACCCTAATATAACTATTTGAAAGTTTGTCTAAATTTGGATTCAGGTCTGGCTCGGGTTGGTTTTATGCTAGATACTTCACTAACCCCCCAACTTTAGAGTTTGAATTTAGACTTTGATGCTACAAATATAGTACAGAGCGAAGGCTACTCTTCTTCATTGCTTTATTTGTCTTTTTCTAGTGAATACTGAATCTTTTTAAGGGTCTTTTTTGATATGACATGTATTTATTGTGCTTTGACCAAGCTTTTGTTGGGATGGCAAGGCATTTTAGTCATGCATTTCCCTGCATTATAACAGGCCTTGGCGCCTAAACGACTCATAGTGGTTCTTGGCTCCTAACTTGTAAAAGGCATCCCAAGGTTTCAATTTTCTTCACACTTTCTTCTCAACTCCTTACAACCCTGATGCATTTCATAAGTTGCACAACTATGGTGCTGCTCTTTGTTGTCTCCTTCTAGAAGAAAGAAAAGAAATCCATCAGAGATAATGCCCAATCTAATATGGGCAGTGCTTTTTGTTATCATGATTTGCTTCTTTTATGCTTGTACCTATCCTGGTCCCCTTTGTTTTAGGTGGCTTCTAATATCGAATCACCCTCCACTTTACAAGCCTGATTGGCGGTGATGGACATTTGGCATGGTGATCTCCCAACAAATCTAATCCCGTCATAGAAGTTGTCGTGATGATTGTCCTATTTCTAATGCTGGATCTCCCTTGCCACTTGTCCAGTTATTGGATTTATCAGAGGCTCAATAATCAAAGATTTGGCTAATACAATATCCAAGTGTCCTTCACCTATCTCATGAAGTTGACAGTCGACGATGGTGCTAGTGATTAATAGGGATTGGTTCTGAAGAATACGGTGTTGCTACCGGTTTGATATCCTGTGACTTTTCTCATACCAAAGAAGCTTTGTATTGATACAAATATATTCGAGTTAATAAAAAGTGCTCTTGTTTTTCTTTTTTTCTTTTTTTATAATGACTATTTAATAATCTTAAGCTGACTAATTAAGTATTCTTATACGAACTTGCATAGTCTCATTACGAAATTAATTTGCTAGTCGAAGGATGGATTGAAAGCCAGCCATCTGGTTGGTCAATCTTCCGTCAACATGAAGTGAGGTGCCAATGTATAGGAACTTGGACATTTAATGATGCAGGTGGGATGTTGAGGTGATAGGCAATGTGGTGATTTGGTTGAAAGTGTTCGCCCGATATTCCATTTTGGCACCAAATTGATGACCTTGCTAAAACAGACTGAAAAATACTTGGCCGATTGTCCTGTTTTCCTTTTGCCTTCTCATCTTGCACAATACCTGCACCCTTCAAAGTTTTTCTCTATTTATGAATGGCCTTTTGGAGTTCTTCTAGAACCTCAGTTGTGGTGTGGACAACATTAAGTTAGTCCTCACATCCAATCTGATGAGGACTTTTCATTTTGGGCATCGCCTTCTTGCTAGATTTCACTTTGTTGCACCTTCCTCCTCAAGGCATAGGTTTGTCCCAAGAAGGATTTTATCCGTCAAGCCCACCTGAAGGGTTTGCAATTCTTGTTGGCTCTTGAATTTTTTTCAAATCCTCAAGGCTCTAGAGATTCCTGCTACATGACTCCATCCAACGGAGTAAGGTACCTTACAAACATTATGTGTATTTTTCCATCACCATGAGCATCACCTGAGTCACTTCATCATAAAAGGAACTCCTTAGATTTTCACGGGAAGGTAACTGGGCATTGGTTACTCCACAAAGGGAATCGCTATCAGGGGTGGTAACCCCAATTCAGTTAAGAATTGGACGGATCAATTTTGTTTTGCCTAGAACCAAGATGGGTGGGATTTTCTAGCATAGGGCAACCAAATGAGCTCATTTTTTAGTGGACAGTAGTTTGAATAGGGCACAACTTTGTGATAGTCTAGCCTTGAACTGATCTCTTAGCATTTGGATGTTAAGAGGTAGATTGGAAACTTTATTATAGAGGCAGCATTTGAGAGAGCCCGTTGGGGTGGTGGCTCCCATAACATCCCTATTTTGGTTTTTCCCCCTACTTTTGCAAAAAGGAAGAGGCTATGTAGGGTTCATATCTTGGCTGACTCTATGGGCAAGACATGTGATGTGGCTAAAATAACTACTAAAGCGGAATATAGAATCAATTTTTATACCTCCCGTTATTTGCGTACTCTGTTTTCGAACGTGAGATTTGGACCGACTTCGAGATTCTGGACACTCCTTCACTCCTTTAGATGATGTAATGCTTGAGTTGGGTGCCAGGGACAAAGCCAGAAGGCTCAATTTATAGGCGAAAACATCATTCACCTCAAATGAGCGTTTCGTACTCAAACCGGCTAAGAATTGATAATTGACTTAATGGGAGAGTTATCATCACTAAATGGACCACTAATACTTCAGTAATTAACTGAGTAAAATGACAAATTGTGATGAATCAGTTGAGGAAGATGAAACGAACGAAACCCTTTTGTGGCTTGGATTCGGTTTGAAAACAGCTTGATAAAGCTGACTTCACGGCTCGGCTTGGTGGCTCGCTCGGCTAACGGGCCAGACTCAGTTAATTGGGCCGGATGCTGAAGCCCATATTCTCCCACTTGGTCCATGTTTAACTTGATGTGATAACCAAACTTATCAATTCTCAAACTTAAGAAATAAATATACGCATCATGGCGATAAGTCCCTTAATAATGAGTAATATATTCCATGTATTAAATATATTATATTTCTCAAGTCATCCGGTAACTTTACTTTATAAATAAACCCTATGTTTATTCTTTGTCCAACTTAATGATATTTTTAAATCAACTAATGTGTACACAATTTTGAGAAATATCACAACAATAAAATAGGAATTTACAACATCATTGTCCTTACAATGAAAATTATAAAATAAAACTCAATCCCATTTCAGTTACAAGATCCTTGAACCTCAATGGTGGTATGCTTTTTGTCAAAGGATCAACAATCATCAATTCAGTACTGATATGCTCAATAGTAATTTTTTTTCCTTTAATGCGCTACTTTATGGCTAAAAATTGAATGTCGATGTGTTTATTTCGACTGCTACTTTTGTTATTTTTAGTCAGGAAAACAGCAGTTGAATTATCGCAAAATATCTTTAATGGCCTTGAGATGGAATCAACCACTCTAAGTCTAGACACGAAATTCCACATCCATATACCATGCTTTGTAGCCTCGAAATAAGCAACGAACTCGGCCTCCATAGTGAAAGTAGCAATCAAAGTTTGCCTTACACTCCGCCAGGATACAGCACCATCGGTAAATAAAAATATGTAACCGGATGTTGATTTACGTGAATTAACGCATCCAGCGAAGTCTGAATCGGAGTACCCCAAAACTGCCATATTGTCGGTTCGTCTATATGTAAGCATGTAGTCTTTGTACCTTGAAGATACGTCATGACCTTCTTGGCAACTTTCCAGTGTTCGATTCCTGGATTACTCTGAAATCTTCCCAATATTCCAACTGCAAATGCTATGTCAGGTCTTGTACATACTTGAGCATACATCAAACTTCCAACAATGAAAGTATACAGAATGTTCTTGATCTGTTTCCGTTCCAAATCATTTTCGGGCATTGGCTCAAATTGAGCCTATCACCATTCATAATGGGTGCTACACTTGGTGAATAATCTTTCATCCGAAATCTCTGTAAAACTTTATTGATATAGGTCTCTTGAGACAAACCCAGAACACAACACGGTCTATCTCGATGTATCTTTATGCCAATGACATAAGATGCATCACCTATATCCTTCATTTTAAATTTTTTAGAGAGAAATTATTTCACGTCATACAACAACCCTTTATCATTAGATACAAGTCAAATATCATCCACATATAAGACAAGGAAACAAGTCTTACTCCCACTGACCTTTTGATATATACATTGATCCAAAATATTCTCTTCAAAATCGAATGAAAAGATAATTTCATTAAATTTCAAATACCATTGACGGGATGCTTGTTTCAATCCATATATGGATTCTTTAATTTGCATACCAATTGCTCACCATCACTAGAGGAGAATCCTTCTGGTTGTTTCATGTAAACCTCTTCCTTTAGATCACCATTTAAAAATACTATTTTCACATCCATTTGTTATAATTTTATATCAAAATGAGCAACCAATGTCAAAATTATGCGAAGAGAGTCCTTTTTAGATATAGGAGAAAAAGTCTCCTTGTAATCAATTCCTTCCTTTTGAGTATATCCCTTAGAAACGAGTCTTGCCTTATATCTTTCGATATTGCCCAATGAGTCTTTCTTTATTTTAAAAACCTATTTACACCTTATGGATTTCGCCCCTTTAGGCAATTCAACAATATCCCAGACTCCATTGCTACTCATGAAACTCATCTCTTCTTTCATGATATTGTACCATAATTGTGATTCATTACAACTCATAACTTGTGAAAACGTTTCAGGATCATTTTCAGCTCCTATATTGTAGTCAGACTCTTTCAGATGTACACTATAATCACTAGGAATTTATGACTTTCTCATTATAGAAGACCTTCATAATGTTATATCATCATCCTCAATAGGAGTATGTTGTATAACTATTTCAGACAAATCCTGAATTTCATGGTCAACTGGAATATAATCAACATTTTATGGAATGACATTGATTGGTTGTTTAACACCAGATTGATCTTGAGGGGTGTTGTGTTCATCAATCAACCTATCATATGAAGTGGAGGGTTGAAAAATCAAATGATCAGTTCTTGATCATTTTCTCCCACTCATTAAGTCATTCTCAAAAAATTTTACATTTCTTGATTCCACAATCCTAGTGGTGTGAGATGGGTAGTAAATCTGTATCCCTTGGACCGTTCAGCATAACCAATGAAATGCCCACTAATAGTCATTGGATCAAACTTCTTCTCTTGTGGGTTATAAACTCTTACTTCGGATGGGCATCCCCATACGCGTACATTTGCAAACTCGATTTCTAACATTTCCATAACTCAAAAGGAGTTTTTGGAATAGTTTTTGTTGGGACCCGGTTTAGTATAAACACCGCCGTTTTAAGAGCTTCACTCCATAAAGATTTTGGAAGTTCAAAGTTACTAAGCATGCTCCTCACCATGTCCAATAATATTTGGTATTTTTTTCTACTACACCATTTTAGTCCAGAGAACTAGGCATAATGTATTGGACAACAATCTCATGTTCTTGAAGAAACTTTACAAATGGACCAGGCATTTGTCCATCTTCAGTATATCTACTATAATACTCTTCACCTCTATCTGATCTCACAATTTTGATATTTTTTTTAAATTATTTTTCTACTTCTACTTTAAACAATTTAAAAGCATCTAAAGTTTCATATTTATTATGAAACAATTAGAGATACATATATCGTGAGAAATCATCAATAAAGGTGATAAAATATTTTATGCCATGTGAGTCTATATCAGGACTACAAATGTCAGTATGTATGATTTCTAAAATGTCCGAACTCCTTTTGGCATTTTTCTTAGTCTTGTTGATCTGCTTTTCTTTAATGCAGTCCACACAAGTCTCAAAGTCAGTAAAATTTAGAGTACTAAGTACTCCATCATTTATCAATCTTTTGATTCTATCAATAGCGATATGACCTAATCTCTTATACCACAACATAGAGAAACATTTATTCATAACACATTTTTTAATTCCAGTATTAGCATGCACAGTATTGAAAGAGGTATTATTTTATAAATTTAAACAATAAAGACCATCAGACAGTATACCATTCTCAACAATATCAGACTTATAATATAAAGTGAAGAATGAGTCTGAAAATGTTATGGAATATCCATAGGATACAAGTCTTGAAATAGAAATCAAATTTCTAGAGAAATTTAAAATATAAAATGTCTTTTCAAGTGTCAAAACAAAATCACTATTCAAAATTAAACTGCATGTGCCAATGGCTTCCACATGTAAACGCATCTTATTTTCGGAGAATATGCATTGTTAATTGCCTACTGGTTTCCTTAGGTTTTGCAAGCCCTGTAAGAAATTTGAAATATGGATTGTAGAACCAGAGTCAATCCACCATGTGTTATGTGCAATATTAACCATATTAGATTGATAACATATAAAAGAGAATGTATTACTTTTCTTTTCAAGGCAATTCGAATACTTAAAACGGTCCTTCTTTATGTGTCCCTTCTTTTTACAGAAGAAGCACTTAGACTCATTCTTGATATCTGATTGAGGAGGTACTTTACCTTTCCCATTTGGTTTGGCTTGCGTCTTGAACCTTCCATCCTTGACCATGTAGACACTCTCACTTTGCTCCATCATGAGCCTTCCTTCCTCTTGAACACACATGGTCATGAGTTCATTTATTGACCATTTATCTTTATGTGTGTTATTAGAGATTTTAAAAGGCCCATATTGCAGTGGAAGTGAATTCAAAATGTAGTGCACAATGAAAGGTTCAGACATTTCCACCTCTAAGCTTTTTAATTGAGCTACAAGATCCCTCATCTGCATTATGTGCTCACGCACACCCTTAGCACTGGTGAGCCTAATAGATGAAAACTTCATTATTAGGGTGCTTGCAAGTCCTTTATCAGAAGTCACAAATTGCTCATCGATTGCCTTCAGTAAATCTTACACTTTATTATACTAGTCGATAGAACCACGAATACCAGCAGAAATTTTAGTCTTTATGAACATTAAATTGAGGCGATTAGATCGCTCCCAGCGTTCATAAAGAGTTACCTCATCCGGAGTGCTGGTAAGGGTAAGAGTAGGTGGTTCGTCTTTTCGGATAGTATAATCGACATCCAGCCACCCTAAGTGAAGAAGAATTCTCTCCTTCCACACTTTATAGTTGTCACTTTTCAGTTCAAAAATTTCACATCTA
The DNA here is from genome assembly GCA_033239525.1 of Nepenthes gracilis. Lineage (NCBI taxonomy): Eukaryota > Viridiplantae > Streptophyta > Magnoliopsida > Caryophyllales > Nepenthaceae > Nepenthes > Nepenthes gracilis. Next base: position 6,029,783 of record BSYO01000034.1, on the reverse strand, counting down.
ATATCGAAAAGATTTACAAATTGAATAGCTGCATAAAAATAAATACATACTTAACATCCAACAAATAAGGCTAACAAATTACAGAATTATATTTTAATAATGTAAAACATATATCATGAATCAATAGACAAAAAAAATTACCTGTGGGCTAAATTTTAATTCCAATAGATTCATGTCCAATTTTATGATAAAACTATCAAATTATATTTCATTCTTAATTCCTGTGGGTAAATTAAAAAAAATAATTTGACATTTCATCCTGATTAATTAATTTAATATAATAAAATTTTCTGTGGGATAAATTTTATTATATTAAAATAATTATACACAATTTATGTCTTTATTCCACACGTGATAATAAAAAAATAATTTTATTAATTAAGGGTGCTATGGCCAATCCCCAATTAATTAAATTATTTTAATCACAAGACATTATTTATACATATATATAATTATATTCTAGATATTATATTATATTCTTTATATATAATAATATAATTATATATATATATAATTATATACGTATATATAAAATATATATATATAAACAAAGTAAATGTATAAAATACATTTAAGTGTGAAAAAGAATGCAAGGCGCTCGGCAGCGTAGCGGCAGAAGCCACTCCTCTTCCTACGATGCATCTCGAGTTCGATTCCCACCAGCAGCGTTCGAATTTTATTTTCTGTACTGCTACAGTAACGGGCCAGAACCGTTCTGGGCCGCACTCGAATCAGTTGGGCCGCAAACGAAATCGGCCCAACAAAACCGATAATTTTTTTATTAAAACACCGTAGCAGAACAACGTCGTTTTATAACCGAATACGTTTCCATGAAATGACGTCGTTCAGGAAATCCAAAACCGAAGCCAAAATGACGACGTTTATTACTGTTGAAATAGAAAACGACGCCGTTCAAGTCGTCTTCTTCCTTCGTCAGTTTCGCCCGAACCCGACAACGACAGACTCGACCTGAATAATAGACTCGATTCAAATAGCACCATACGAACACCATAAATGATAAAAATATATGGAAATTTCGAAAATTAAATTTTCCATCGATTTTCGGTGCTCGTTTGAACTGAATCTTTAAAAAAAACGAGGACTTTAGGTTTTTTCAATTTCAGAAAAAATCGAAAAAATATAGAACAGCAAAGGTAGAGTTGAAGCCTTTTTTTGATACCAAATGTTAGACATTGATGTGGCTAAAACAACCACTAAAGCGGAATATAGAATCAATTTTTATACCTCCTGTCATTTGCGTGCTCTGTTTTAGAACGTGAGATTCGGACCGCTTTCGAGTTTCTGACACTCCTTCACTCCTTTAGATGGTGTAATACTTGAGTTGGGTGTTAGGAACAAAGCCAGAAGGCTTAATTTATAGGCAAAACCATCATTCACCTCAAACGAGCGTTTCGTACTCAAACCAGCGTTTCGTACTCAAACCGGTCAAGAATTGATAATTGACTTAATGGAGAGTTATCATCACTAAATGGACTACTAATACTCCAGCAATTACTAGAGTAAAATGGCAAATGGTGATGAATCGGTCGAGGAAGATGAAACGAACGAAACCCTTCTGCGGCTTGGATTCGACTCAAAAACAGCTTGATAAAGTCGACTTCACAGCTCGGCTTGGCGGCTCGCTCGGCTAACGGGCCGGACTCAGTTAATTGGGCCAGATGCTGAAGCCCATACCCTCTTCCCTTGATACATCTATTAGTAGGGAACTTGAATACATTGCCTCCGATTTTGAGGACGAGGCTGATGTTGGAGAATCATCTTTGCATCTTCCTCCTACAACTCTTTAGCTAACTTCTTTTATCTATCCATCTCTCATCATTATACCGGATGGCTCTCCTCTGCCTGCTGCCTCTATCAAGGACGAGCTTCTACAGATCACTGATCATGTTGCTAGATCAACTTCAATTGCTGCTCCTAGGCTGGTTTGGTTGTGGAGTCTCCCATTGCACCTACCGAGAGAGAAGACGCAAATTCTGTTAGTCCTAAAGTTGGCTCAACTTTGGCTGTTCCATCAACATTGGTTGATTTGACCTCCACATGCAAGTTAAGCTTGCCATGGTGGCATAATCTGGGTGTGGTTTTCTTATTGCTCAAGCTTCCTCAGAGCCAGAACTAACTCATGAGCCTACTGCTTCTATTGGCCCTTTTCATACTTTGCTCAGCAGTGCCAGGGCTAGCTTTTCATTTACCTAATCTTATGATTTTTCTGTTTCTCCGTGCATGCCTAGGGTACAACCAAGTGTTCCTCCTCTTGCCTTATCCAGCAACACAACATTCCTCATAAGTAGTTCCACTGCTATAAATGAGTTAATTTTCTTGCTATTTTCCCTGAAGCTTGCATTTTATTTGTATGTTGGATAACCTTTGTCTCCCTCTATCTTTTAGGCTTCCATTGTGCACAACTAGATTCACGGGCAGATGCACTTTTTAGAGAATGTGGTGTTGCATTTAACCACACATTATCTTAGTCCGAAAGCTTCTCAAGCTTTGAGAAGCTTGAGAAGCTTCTCATGCTAGGGAAATTACAGTTGTGAAAAGAGCTGCCGACATAAAGGCTAAAGTTGTTGCCGCGAGTGTTGGAGTGGAGGTGGTTTGGGCACTTCATTGTCAACATTTATATTTTCTATACTATGGACCTTGTTGAATGTGCATGAGCCAACTTACCAAAAAAAAAAAAAGAATGTGCATGAGCCGAACTGTCTATGATTGCTACTTATGCTAATCATGCATTCCTGAAGATTAATGATTTGGTGTGTGGCTATTTGTGAAGGACCTTAGCCCATTTGATTTTTGGCTTCTTATGGGCATTAAAAGTGTATATAGTCTTTGCGCCCTGAGCATTGGAGGTTGGTGTGTGTATGGTCAATTAGATGACCCCATGCTCTATCTCTGAGACTAACAATGATAATGGATGGATTCTACATTGTGTGCTTTCATAGGTTATCAATGCCAAACGATTATCCAACTCAGTATCAACTTGGTCAATTTCATGTACACTTGCAAGCAGTTGATATGCACATACAGACTTGTATAATTTGATAAAAGTTTTCTCCAAGTTAACTTAATAATTTTATTGGTAAATAATGGTAATGTTACAATGTGTATATTACTTTTGCAAGCACAAGAAGAGGTTGAGACTGTGTACTCTAGGCTAGTTTCATTGCTACATGTTATTAACAATAGCTTTATATTGGATGACATTCTAAGTTCGAGAGACCAACTTTTCTTCATAGGTTTGTAATTATATGCCCCATTCTTGAGTACTGCTACTATAAGAAAAGATCTCTCATCAGTTAGAGACAACTAATTCTTATGGATGATTTTTCTAGTGGTTTGGATATTTCTAAGAACCAAGTTACTTGCTTTGAGTTACCTTTCACCCTTTGATTATAGTAGTGTGCTACCCCATATTGGTAGATAGATGTTTGTATCAATGTCACGTTTTGGCCTCTTTAAGGAGGTCTAACTTTTGCTTTAGGAGTTGAGCGTTCTATGTTTGATTGTAATGAAAAATTCAAAGGCTTGGTAATCCACCTTTTATTAGGAAGACAGATTCTATGTCAAAGCATAGGTTATAAAGAGTTTCTTTAGTGGTTTCCGCCGAAGCGGAATTGGCCTGGTGGTTAAACACACGGAAGTGTGCCTCCCCCACCCAGGTTCGATCCCCCGCGGAAGCACCAAAGTGGTACTGTGCCTCCCAAAAAATCCCGCAAGGGGTTTCTGGGTTATGGGACCGCGAGTGCGGTGGGGCCAGTCACTATAAAAAGCTTACCCCTTACACAGTTTTGTACTTACCAAAACAAAATTCTTTAGTGGTTTCCCAGGGTATTGCATGTAGTACCACCAGATGCTATTCTACCAAGATTTTCCAACATGGTCGAGTTTTGCTCCCATTCCATTTAGGAGAGTCTAATTTGTTACGTCCATCTGTCCATTTGCCTGCAGGTAAGGAAGCTAAGGAATGGATCAAATGGATTCCTAAGCATTCACAATATCATGTGAATCACCTTTTGAAAAACTTGGTTTTGTTATATGTGACAATAATTTTTAGGATTTTGAATTGACAAACTAAGTTTTGTTTTATGAACTCAATCGCATTATACTTCATTATTTTTGGTAGCGGTATACCTTTTATCTATTTTATAAAGTAATTGATACCCACTATGGTGAACTTATATAGCTTAGATGCCATAAGGAAGGACAAGAGGATATCTTACTTCCATTGTACGAACAGCCATAGGCTTTGCAGCATTAGCATTTCGATAGAAGGCTATCTTGGGATACTTCTATGGATCTGGAACTCGTCACATTTTTTAATAAATTTTATTGTATCATACTCATTGGTTAGCTAAAGTATCTCTATCTCATAATATTGAAAGTATGGTTAAGCTTTTTTTCTCCTAGGTGGGCCCCACATATGCTTAGATGTACTTCCATAAGCATATAGTTAGTTTATGTCGGAGCTGAGTATCATACGTAGGAAGTTGAATATACATGAAAGTTTAAAGATCCATCTATGTTATGTACCATTTGGCCATTTTTGCTATTTTTTTTGGCTTTCAACCAATTAACTAACAGTCTTATATTATAGATACTCTATATAGGGGTTCTTCTAATGATCTCGACAAAAACCTAGCAGACCCCCTCCTATCCAACCGTGTTGGCTGTTTTAGGATCTCTCATATCACACCATTTCTTTTTGAATGTCCCTAGAGTCGTGATTTTATAATGGCGATCAGTCTTTCAATTCTCCTTTTGAGGAATATAAATAATGCCATGCTTCTCCAAACTTGAAAAGTGCGCTTGGACCCTGCTCAAATACTTAGCAAGATTTAAATTGTTTACCTCAAAGTTGCTCAACATTTGGTTCATGACCAGTTTAGAACTACAATAGATTGTCAGACTTTTAATTAAGTATTCTTCTATTTAAGTGTTATGAGTAGGGTTTCATATTTGATGACGTTATTAACAGTGGGCAATTCAAAGGGGACCAAGTATTTCAACTTGACTCCTTCAAATGAAGTAAAAACTACCCTACTCTATGGCTGAATCGACATCTTGTTAAAGTAGAGCGACCACTGTAGCAACTCTAGTTGCTCATATGATTTGGCCCTATTGTCTTTCCCCAGTGGTCCATTTGACAATATCTAAAGTAGTATTTTCAATGATGAAGTCCACTAGAGCGTGATCTTACCCAAAACTTAATATAAAACCCACTTAGCTCAATAGACCACTAGACTAAGCAACCTAATACTTCTAGTTTCTGCAAAATCATTCTTGAAATTTGCTCTATCAAGACAACAACCTTGTTAACGTTAAAGTATGGTCGAAGCTTCCTGGAAGAAAATGCCAAGGTTAGTATAACCTTTTCTGCTAGGGTGTATTGCATCTCAAGATTTGCCAAGAATTTGTTGACAAAACAGACTAGTTTTGGTACTCGGAACTCCTCTCTAACTAGGCCCATGCTTCAAGTTGTGTCTATTATTGCTACAACTAGATATAGATCCTGTCCTTTTAGAATTATCAAGAGGGGTAAACATCCCAACTATTAATTCATGTACTAGTTTCCCCCCGTTGAAATCCATTTGTCATGGCTCATCTGAGGGCTTTCAAGAATGAAAAATATTTTCTACCAATATTACTATAAAACATGATAATGTAGCTAGTTGTCTGATCAGCCCTAGAATATTCTTCACAAATTTAGGATGTCCTATATCTTTATGGTTTTATCTTCTCTAGGTTGGGTTCAATATCTTATTGAGGGATGATAAACTATAAGAATATTTCTAATGTTTCTCTAAACATGTATTTGATCGGGTTTAATTTCATCAAGTAAGTTTTTAAAACATCAAATATCTTTGTTAGGTCTCGAATTTGATTATTGGTCTGGACACTTTTTACTAGCATATCACTTGCATAAACCACTATATCATGGCCAATTTAGGACTTGAATATCTTGTTAATTAGCCACCGGTAGGTCGCTCAAACTTTTTATGCCTAGGGCCATAGCTTTGTAATAATATAACCTTTGATTGGTCATGAAGGATGTTAACTCTGAAGAGTTAACAATGGCCATTCATAAATCTCTATGATTGGTGGCTTAAAGTTAAGTCTACTAGTTGTCTCTCATCAATAGTGGGTTAAAAATTTTTTATTCATATTTGTAAAGTCAATACTATCCTATTATTTTTAGTAACGAGGATCACATTAAACAACCAATCTGAATATTTTACCTTAATAATGAATCTTGCTCTCTAATCTTGTTTACTTCATCTCGTATGGTCTCTAACCTTTCCGTGGAGCAACTTTATGTATCCTACTGGACATGCTTATGTAATGATGCTCAATTTATGAACAATTATTTCCATTAGGTTCCCAAGCATGTTGGTCGAAGTTTAGGCAAAGACATCACAATTGCTTCATAGACAATAATTAGTTCTACTTTAGGTCTTGGTCTAGAAAAGATCCTAGCTGATATATTTCCTTAGATCCATCTGGTCAAGAGGGACTTTGATAGGTGCTTCACCACGTTCTCGTTGCTATATTGAAGTTTTATCTCTAAGGTCAAACTCGTCTATTGGTTGTGGTATTGCTAGGCCATAAAGCTATCTAAGGAAATAGCTTTTACCCCTGATTTGGTCTACTCATACCTTTCTAGTTTTGTGTTACACAATAAATTTTATTCTAAGGTATGGGATGGAATTGATAGCTCTAAGGTTGGCTAGAAATAGCCTACCCAGGATGACATTGTAAACTAATGGTTTATTGACTACCAAAAAAAGAAATGAAAAGGTACTTGAGGATGTGCTCTATTGTGACTCAAGGTTTATCATCCCCTAAAATTCATTGTCTAAATGGTTAGTGGACCATGTGATGGTTTTAAGTCTCATCTTAGTGGACCATGTGATGGTTTTAAGTCTTGTCTCTTCAGTCATAGATTGATGAAAGTTTCAAAGTAAAGAATGTTTTTAAAAATTTTATTATCAATGTAGCCTTATCTTAGTTGATAGTCTTCAATCCATCCAAAAAGAGCTTTGATACAGCAAGAGGATTAAAGTGAGAGCAGATTACATGACTTAGATTAGCATTGCTAAAACTAATTATTTCCTTCTCTAATTTTTGTTGCTTATTTAGTGAAGGGTCTTCTGGATTCCTTACAAAGCCCACCTACATGGTAGAAACCATGTTGATCACTCTTGGTACTAACCAGTTGTACAGTGGTGCCAGTGAACCCTCACAAATATCCACAATTGTGTTTCCTACTACCTATTGCTCTGTGGGAATTTGTTCAAAATGCCATATCTGAATTAGCTCTTCAATCTCATTTTGAAGAATTATATAGTCTTCAGAGTTGTGCATAGGAGTCCATGATAGTAACAACACTTGATTGATCTTGTGCCTCGGTATTCTTCATTGGATTCATCCATTTTTAAAATTTTCTATCTTGTATTTACATTAGGACATTATTTCTTATGTCAATAAGTGGGGTGAGATATAACGGCATGTGCAGTGGGTGCAAGTCATGACTAGTTTAGTACTTTTTGAGGCCTTTGCATCCATTATCCCTTATTTATGTTCCTAAAGTGACCTTAGTTAGGCTTATAATCTAGTCTTTTAGTTTGCTTCGCCTTATTTGCCTCCACCGTCACAATATTGGCCCAGATAACCACCTCTGAGTCCAGGAAACTGCTAAGATCCTATCAGAACAATAACTTTAAAAACTCACTTATCTAGTCATCATGTTTGCTTTGAGATTCTCCTTATCATTGTGTTTCAAAATGCTTTGCTCTTCGACATTAAATTAGATGAGACGACATTTTTGACTATCGTTGGGTGTGTGTTAATCCTAATTAGACGCAAGGATTGCTTCTCTTCTCTTTTATCAGGGTACAATGAGATAAAAAGATGGTTGATAACTTCTGAAAAGTTCTAATTAAATTTACCCCTAGCCTGTAGACTAGAAGGTGTTTGACTAATTTGTATTGATTGACTTGATGAGATTTCTTAAATGATTGACTTGATGAGATTTCTTAAAGAACTTATTTTTTAATTCTTTTTATTCTTCCACTATAGCTGTGGAAGCATTAATGAAATTGTGTAATGGGTGGTTAGTTGATACCCTTGGTATCGTTACTGTAAGAGGGATTTGTTAGATGTTGCTACATGACCATTCTTCTTTGTAAGACTTGGTTTTAGACCTTGAATAGACCATGAATTATGATGTTACATAGTCATCTCCTTTTCTCTAAAATTGTGTCAACCTTCGAGGCAGGATGACATTTGTCTTCAATGGGCTTGAAGAACAACCGGTGATATTGGTTTGATTGGACCTATTTGGAGATAGTGTTTCTATTCCTTAACTTTCATTGGGCGGTTGAAGTTTTTGGTGGTTGGGATTTGGCCAATTGAGGTTAATCCCAAAATCTATCTTAGAAAGATTTGTACATTCCGGAGATATCTTATAATTGAGCGGCCATTACGTCTATATCAAGATTTACTAGAGAGTAAAAACTATTTTAGCTCACAATTTTTCGTGGGAAGTTTTCTACTAGATCATCTCATAGAATGTGGCAAGATTGTCCATGTGCTTTGATATAGACCATGATGCTTTCTTTGTAATAGATTTCTTTTGTTTTTTCGTTTGTGATTTTTGTGTGTTTTTTTTTTGAAAACAAGTTTCTTAACTAGTTTCAATAGACAATATTGTAATGTATTCTGTAGATTTGGATTATAATTTGAGAAATTTTAAAATGAGCTCCTTTATTTTTTAATTCGAATTCTACATATTATAAATCAAATTAAGAGTTCTGAGGTATACAAATAATTTTTAGGTTTATCTTTCAACATTCAAATCAGTAGAGTTACAACTAAATTAGGATGTTTGAGGTAAGGAAAAGGAAAAAAACAAAGCATATAGAGTATAATGCCCCGTGTCGTGAGAATTTTTTTGTGCATTTGTTATTTGGATAATAAGATCCTAACTTTTTGTCATATGCAAGCTTAAATGTTGTAAGATTTGAATTTGAACAAACATATAGATTATTCTCTAAGAATTGAGTGATAGCACAAGATAAAAATAATGCCCCTTTAGTCATCAATTCAATATGCCCTTTCCACATTAATAGGCTCCGCATTTATAAAGGTGTTGAGTTTGTTCTTGAGATGCTTAAGTAATCTCTCAATGAGTTATTGTCCATTTTTTGTATTAAGGAGTTATGAACAATTATTCAATAATCCATTTCATCATGTAGAATTATAGTCATTTTATTAAAAACCATTCTCCATCTGATAAGTTATTGCTAATTATTTGGGGAACAATTGCCCTAATGTTGAATTGCTTGCCATTTTTCTTCTGAGAGGTTTTGAATCCTGTATGTATTACTGCCCCTTTTATGATTGTGAGCCTGATGAATAGTGTCTTGGAAAGTTGTGGTTGGCATATCCTTTCTCAAACGGGAATTGTTGGGTCCACAAGTTGGTTAAAGGCAAGAAGCAGATTTTATTGCTCAGCCCTTGGTGTGATTGTGCTCAAATCCATTCGATCATTCTTCACCTACTATCTTGCAATTGGACATCCGACAGTCTGGCATCCTAGCTACTCGACCAGGCATAAATGTTTGCATTTTATGAGTTTGGATTCGAGTCTCGTCTGATTTGGCTTTATGCTATACACATAGATCAAAGGTAAATGGAAGTCACTCATTTGTCTTGATTTTGAATTCTTTAGTTTGTATTTTCTCTCAAATTTATGGTTATAATAGAGATAAAGTGAAAGATTTCACAAAATTTATTGTGTGCTAATTTTGTTCTTATAAAGTTTTTCATTCTAAATAATGAATACAATTTTTTTTGATTTTGTTGGTTAGCTCAATCTCATTTCCGCTTGTGTCACATCTCCCCTCCAAGCAAGGGAAAATATTTTCATATTCCATGGTTTTCCAAACATATCATTTCCATGAGATTACCTACATTTCAATTTTCTCCATTAGCAAATATCTTGATTGTTTTTTATAAGAGAGAGCATTAGTGGTAATTCTAGTTTAGTTTGGTGTGAATTAGAGGCTAATTTGCAATCAAATTGTATATTATAATTTGAATTTTTTTTATCAAATTAATTAAATCATTAGTTAAGGTAAATCGTCTAAATTATCGATGTATAGGTTAGTTTGGTTTTGATGTTTTTTATATAATTTTTAGAATTGAGATCATTTGTTTAAAAAATTATTTGTTTAATTTATAATGTGATATAAAAAATCTAAATAGACAAGTAATAATATTCACATAATGATAGTAATATCTCAAATATATCCTAAAATAATAAAATAAATAAATATATAATAAAAATATAAAATAATATACTAAATAAAAAAATATCTATCAATTAAGAAATATTATAATATCAATTTTAAATTTAATTTATAGTATTTTTATGAGAAAAAAATTATAAGATATTATTTAATTAGAATATAAACATAATAAAATATAGAATTTATTAGAAAAATCTTATATAATATAATTTCTTGAAACTTTTTAACATTATAAAAATTTTGTTGCAATATGGGTAATATTGAGAACAAAGAAAAATATTAATAATTTAAGAGATAATGAACTTTTAAATGATTAATAATTTGAACACTAGTGTTGAAGTTAGTAAAAATAAATATGATTAAGATATTCTTATTCGAAGAATAAGAATAAGAATATGAAGGTTGAGGAGCATCCCGGAAGATGTGCTTCAACCCTGTAGGGAATGCAGGTTTCTAGCTATATGCCGCAATGGGTACTTGGATGGTCTGGATTCTATTGAGGATTTAGTGCGCAGCGGGTGGTTTATGCCTTTTACCCTGTTTGATGTTGGGTCTCGATTTGGATTATGTAAAGATTATGTGTCTCTAGGCTTGAAAAAAAAGAAAAAAACCTTTCCGTTAGATTTGCTTTACTCTTGCTTGCCTTGTAGGAAGGATGCCTAATATGGGAGCTGTTAGGCGGTCTGGAACTTCCTGTCGGAAGGGCGATTCACTCTTTCTGATGGCCCCTCGGTATGTACCATATGCCCAGGATAGCATATGGTGTTCTCCGGTATGGTATATAACAAAAAAAAAAAAAAAAAATTCCAACTAAGGCATCCAGGATGGAAAACCTTTTCCCTGATTAGAATGAAGGATAAAGTTTTATGCCCAGTATGGGATTGAGCATTGGTCCGGTTGGTGGGCTGCATGTAAGGCAATGTGTCACAGAAACTATTCGATTCCCGGTTGAAGAAGTTTGTGCATAGTGAGCAATCCTTCCGGTCAAAGGATTGACCAATATTAGTGAATATGTCCTGTCAACTCATTGACTGGGGATGACAGTGTGGATTGATGGCTGTAGGTGATGGTGCGCAAGACTGTGGGCTGGAATAGGGACGAAGACTTGTAGACGAGGAATGGTGTATTGACCGAGGACTTTATGGTTGATCGGATGCACCAAAGTCGGCCAGGATGGCTGTACATGTCTGATGGAGTTGACTGGGAAAAAGCTTTTGGAAATAGGTTTCTCAGCGAGGCTGCAAAGCACTGGATACTCTGTTTGTATAAGGTTATATCCGAGTGATATAATTGGGTCATTGCCTTTAGTTATTTGAATATGTTAGCTTGAGCTATTCGTGATGCTCGGGGATATCTTAGCCTTTATGTTCTTTATTCAAGTTAGCAAAACACTTGGTGTTTGAATATAAGTTTTATAAACTTTTTTACAATTCAAAACAATTTAATTAATTACCAAAAAAACGATTAAGATATTTTTATTCTCAACAATAATATACATATATATATATGGGAGGTTTGGTTTGGCTTATTTCAATTTAAATTTTTAAATTACAATCAAATCAACAATATGATTTAGACAAAAAATTAAACTATAATCAAATCACATATATGTCAAATTGTTATTAGCAATTTGGTTTGACTTGATTTAAATAGTTTTAATTTCCTTTTTGCCCTAGAGAGAAAGATGACTAAGACATTGTTGTTTTAATTGTTCAAATTTTATCACAGTTATCAGTTATTTGTTGCTAAGATTTTGTCATTCCAATTTCGGTTGCCTAGAAGTGTAAAAGTAGCAGTTAATTAAGTCGATATGATTAGTTGTTGCTCTCAATAGGGATGCCAGTTGTGGGATAACCCAAAAGGAGTAAGTCGTTCAAGATTAACAGCGGCCCATTTGTACCTGGGATGGTCAACGTTACCATTGATCAGAGAAATCGCAAGTCGGCCGGTTGCGGCCTAGGATAAATGTGGCCCATGTCTAAATTGGCCCACGTGGACCTTCTCAAGTCTCAACGGTCATCTACCATAATTCTCCACACCACCAAGAAAGACAATCTCCTCTGTAATGGCAACTTCCCTGAATTAGAGCACATCCTGGGGGAAAGGCGCACGAATCGGCACGCAATCCACAGAGGGCACCCTAATGGTCACCATGTGCGGAAGGAAAGAAATCCTCTTTCTCGACTGTTGCAGCCCTAAATGATGCCCACGCACCACCTAAGGAAGGCAACGATCCACATAGAAGGTGGGCATCTCGCCTTATCACGCAATGAAGGCAATAGAAGCCTACGACTATAAAAGGCCATGGTGATTCACTCCACAGGCATGCTCTCTTGCCTACTAAACGCCCTCTAGCATACTCACGCTTTCCAATGCTCTCCACACTTTCAAGCTTTCCAATGCTCTCTCCTTTTCTTTCTGCTACTAGTTCCCAACGGGCTAAGTACTAAGAGACACTGCTTCATGTAAGCTTCCATAATCAAGGCCATTCTCTCCGCGAGTGCACCCCCACCATCGTTCTCAAACACATCCCTCGCATCCATCCTTGCATTCACTATATTTTACCTTTTAATCCTCAGAAGACTGTTTACTGATTTGAGTGTCGGAATATTTTTTGTGGGATCAAATTCCACCATCATTTGGCATCTTATTTGAAGTTGTAGTGTGCAGAATCGTAAGCTCACTGGACAAAAATCAGAACTCGATGAACCAGCTCGACTTGAACCCGTTCAAAATTTGGATCCTGGACGCATTATTGGTGCCGTCTGTAGGAATTACTAACTAAAAGCCGATCAATTACATCTTTTAAATCAACATCATCCAACAAAATGATGAACACCAAGGCTCAAGCTAACGTTCACGCTAGAGAGGCTGCCTCCCCTAACCATGACCACTTAGTTGGTAGTTAGGCCGGAGAGCAGCCTACACCAATTTTCCTTATTATGGTGAAGCAGATGAACAAAATGTCTCAGATATTCCAAATGTTCTGCACACGCCAGGGCAAGAAGAAGCAGGGGCTTAGTCCTCCTCAACCCCCATTCTGGCCTCCAGGCAAGGAGGTTAGAGGAAGAAGAGGCCAACCAAGAAGACCTTAGAGTCGGGCAACTCTCGCATCCCAACGGCCTCCAATGCCCAAAGCCATTCAAGGCTCGAGGGGCGTTTGGATTGTGGGATTGTGGATGAGAGTCTTGAAAGAAGAAATTCTCGGTACTCTCGGGATGAACAAAGGCCTCACAAGTAGGAGGGAGCCTCTCGGATTATTCGATCCACAAACAATAGCAGCCGATCGGCAACGCATTGCACTATAGAAAGAACGGAGTTAAGGACTTACTTTAACTCCAAGAGATCTAAAAACTCCTTCTGAGTGGAGGAAAAGGTTGAGAAAATCTGGAACCGTATGTGCAAGGACGACGATGAGCACGCAGTCAATCTAAAGAGATCTCCCTTCACTATGGAGATTCGAACTCGACCAATGCCAGCCAAATTTAAGATGGTGGCCTAGGATCTCTATGATGGGAGCACTGATCCCATTGATCATTTGGATCACTTCCGTGCCATTCTAAGCTTCCAGGGCCTGGAGGTGGTGGCAATGTGCCATTATTTCCCTCTTACCTTGAAGGAGGATTCTCGGATCTGGTTCCATCAGCTTCCTTTGAACTCAATATAGAGTTTTAAAGATCTCATCGATCTCTTTCTGGTCTAGTACGCTTCCAGCCACCAAAAAGATAAGTAGCCGTGGCACTTTGCCCACATCAATCAGAAGCAGGGCGAGAATCCAATGAATTCCTGCAGGGTTCGCAATAGATGTTAGGAGAATTCCCAAGCTCAATGAAGAGGTGAAGCTCGGCAGCTTTATCTCTGCGATAGGGTCGGGCAACTTCTTCAAGCACTTGGTCCACAAAAATCCATAAATCTTTTAGAAAACAGAAGCCATCACCCGGACATACATGGCTATTGAAGAGGCTAATGAGACAAAGCGTCCAGAGAGGACTGATTAGCATTGTACTTTCTCGGTCTAGGGAAAGAGGAAGAATGGGGGCGGCAACAACCCTCAAAGGAAGCAACTCAGGACCAGACCATCGATTCGAAAGGAGTACAGGCCCATCAACCCGACTCCGCTGAATGGACAGGGGTAACGTCCTCGTACAGATTCATGGAGAAAAGTTCGTTAAGTGGCCAAAGCCACTGAAGAACACGAAGGGAGAAGATCCAATGAAGTACTGTGATTTTCATCGATCTTTGGGGCACATCATAGAAGAATGCAAGACTCTTCAACGGGAGATTGAGGAGCTGATTCAAAGGGGCCATCTCACTTGGTTTCTGGGGAACCCTGGGTAGAGTTCCGACGCCTTAGAAGGCGAAGGGTCCGATCAGCCGCAACCGCAGAATCGGGTCACGGCTGGTATGGTCAACATGGTGACCACCAGGCCCCCAAGGCCCATCAGACAGATCACCAGGAGAGACAAGTTAGGCGCAAGAAGTAAAGGGTGGAGGAAAATGCCATTAGTTTTAGCAATAATGACATGACATATGTAACTTCCTTACATACTGATCCCCAGATTATATTTGCACTCATTTCAAATGGTACTGTTGACTACTAATTGAAACAATTTTTTATCAATTATGAAAGTTTAAGGAATTTACTTTACCTCGATACATTCTTTAAACTAGGGCTCAAAAAGAATCAACTCAAACCGACTGAAGAATCACTGTATGGCCTTAATAAAAAACCAGTAGCCATTTAAAAGATAATACAATTAGAGGTCACCCTGGGAACGTATTCCAGAACGGTGAGTCACACACTCACCTTCTTGGTTGTTGACCTGCCCTCCATATACAACACCATCCTAGGCCGGCTGTGCCTGATGGCGTTCGGAGCCGTCACCTTAATACCGCATTTGAAAATAAAGTTTCCAATATCATGCGGTATCGGTAAAGTGTTGGGTGACCAATTAACTGGGCGGATGTGTACATGTCGCAAATAGCACCAAGTGGCGTCGAGAGACAAGCAGGAGGAACTAGACCAATGAGACGAGGCTACTCCACAGTAGGCGCAGTTCAGCGAGGCTACCGACCTCGTACCACTAGACCTGGAGGACCCGGAGAAGTGTGTACAGATAGAGGGCTTAGTCGTCGGACCACTACGTGATGAACTGATAACCTGCTTGAGGTGGAACGCGGATGTCTTCGCGTGGATGCACATCGACATGTCGGGGATTCCAGTCTACAGGCAGGTCTAGATCCCGGCCACAAGCCCATCAGGTAGAAGTGGAGAAACCACTCTGTCGAAAAGCTCATAGCCATCCAAGAGGAGGTGAAGAAGTTGTTCGACGCCGGGTTCATCAGGGAAGTCTAGTACCCGGATTGGCTCTCCAACGTTATCCTAGTCAAGAAGAGTAGCGGGAAGTGGTGGATATACGTCTACTTCACCGACGTCAACAAGGCCTACCCAAAGGATAGCTTCCCTTTGCCCAGGATCGACTTATTGGTAGATTCCACTTCTGGCCACGAGCTGCTGAGTTTCATGGATGCATACTCGGGTTACAACCAGATCAATATGAGCTCAAAAGATGAGGAGCACACTTCATTCATAACCAATTAAGGTACTACTGCTACAAGGTCATGTCTTTTGGTCTGAAGAACGCGGGTGCAACTTACCAATGGCTCGTGAACAAGATATTCGAAAAGCAGATCGGCCGTAATATGGAGGTGTATGTAGACAACATACTCATTAAGAGCAAGACCACCAGTGACCATATTCCCAATCTGGCTGAATCTTTCAAGATACCCGTGTTCACCAGATGAAGTTAAATCCATCGAAGTGTGTCTTTGGAGTGTCCTTAGGAAAATTATTGGGTTTCATCATCTCTTAGTGACAAATCGAAGCAAATCCAGAGAAGATCAAAGCCCTCACGAACATGTCTCCACCACAGAGTGTTAAGGATGTCCAGAGGCTAACCGAAAGACTGGCAGCGCTTTTCCACTTCTTAGCTAAGTTGGGAGACAAGTATTAGCCTTTTTTCAGAGCTTTGAGGGGGACGAAGGAAAACAGATTATAGTGGATGGTCGAGTGCAAGGCCGCCTTCGATGAATTAAAGTAATACCTGACTAGTCCGCCGTTATTGACGTCACCAAGAGACGGAGAAGAGTTGTACCTTTACCTAGCGGTATCAGAGGCGACTCTTAGCTCAGCCCTAGTACGCTAGGATTCTGACGTATAGCGACCAGTCTACTATGTAAGCAAAACGTTGACCGGCGTAGAGTCCCGCTACCCACGCGCTGAGAAGCTCACCCTAGCATTCGTCTTCTCGGCCCAAAAGTTGAGACCCTATTTCCAAGTTCATTGTGTGGTCATCCTAACCGACCAAATGTTGAAGGGCATCCTATAGAAACCTGATGTTTTCGGACAGTTGGTTAAGTGGGCCATCAAATTGGAAGAGTTTAACATCGAATTTCAGTCTAGACCAGCCATCAAGCGGTAGGCTCTGGCCGACTTTATCGTCGAGACCACGACCCCAATCATCAATGAACACAATAAGGTAGACACTGATCATCACTCAGAAGAGCCAGAATGGGTTCTCAACATGGACGGTACATCTACCAGTTCGGGTAGTGATGCCAGAATAGTCCTAAAGACTCTAGACAAGTTTGAGGTGAAATACTCTCTAAAGCTCAATTTTTCGGCCACCAATAATGTTGTTGAGTACGAGGCCCTGTTAGCCTGATTACGACTAGCCAAAGAGTGTTTTACTAAGTATTTACTCATTTGCAGTGGACTCGAGCTAATCGTCAATCAAATCAATAGGAGTTTTGAGGTGTGCAACCCTCTTCTAGCAAAATATTTGGCTAAGGCGAAGGACATGATCCAGAGATTTAACAAGCTAAACCTAATCCACGTCCCTAGGACTGAAAACTGGAAGGCCAACTAGCTTGCTAGAGCGGCAGTGGCCAAAAATTAAGAGCAATACTCGAGAGACATGAATGAAGTTTTGAGCACTCCCAGCATAAAGGAATAGGAAGTGATGCAAGTCTCTGACGGCAAAAATTAGATGACATCGTACTGGAGATATTTGGTGGATGGTACATTGCTAGAAAGCGCAGACAAGGCTAAACGGATCAAAAAGATGGCCAACTAATACACCATAGTCGAGGAAGACTATATCGTCGAGGATACTTGACTCCATACCTTCGGTGTTTTACCCCTGAGGAGGCCGACTACGTTTTGATCGAAGTCCACATCAAGATATGTGGATCACACAATAGCGGTAAGAACCTAACATGCAAAGTTATGCGCTAGAGATATTACTAGCCAAAGATGAAGAAGGACGCTTTGGAATTTGTAAATAAGTGTGAGAATTGACATCTTCATGGCAACCTCCACCACCAGCCGCCCGTGGAGCCGAAATCCCTCTAAACACCTTGGCCCTTCGCACAATGGGGGGCTCAATATTCTCGGACCATTTTTCATTCCAATTGGGTAGAGAAAATTCATCATCGTGGGCGTAGATTACTTCACTAAATGGGTCAAGCAACCCCACCTGTCCAAATCACCGAGCACAATGCCATGAACTTTGTCTTCCAAAGCATAGTAAGTAGATTTGGCATTTCTAAGGTCTTCGTGACTAACAATGGAATCCAATTTTTGAGAAAGCGCTTCACCAAGTATTGCACCAACTTGGGCATCAAATTGCTCCACACTTCGGTGGCGTACCCTCAGGCAAACAGGCTGGTGGAATTCCCCAACCGGATACTGTTGTACGGTCTGAAGACTAAGCCGGAGAACGTAGGGGGCTCTTAGGTCGATGAATTGCCCTCTGTGCTATGATCGTACCGGACAACTTTCAAAGAACCAACTCGTGAGATACCCTTCAGCCTCTGCTATGAGACTAAGGTTGTGATACCGCTTGAGATCGGGTTTCCAAATCTTAGAGTCAAAGCCTTTGATCCACTAGGTAACTATGACACGGCCAGGATGCATATAGCCACCTACCAATAATGAATCGCTCGTTATTATAACAAGAAAGTAAAAGAGTAGTAGTTTGAAGTTGGAGACCTGGTCTTGCTAAACATAGAGACCACAGGCAAAGAGTGTATAAAATCATTCTATGGATTTTCCCTGAATTGGGAAGGCCCTTTTTTGTCTCAATCATTCTATGGATTAGAGTGTATAAAATCCGAATCCAAAAGAGTAAATTGGTCCCACGGATGTGGAATATGGTTCAGCTAAAGCGCTACTACCAATGAAGTCCCAGGTAGGTTATTTGTGTGATCTGAGGAATGCTTGTAACATACCCTATTGTTGATAAAAAAATATTCTTTTCCCTTTTCATCTGCATGTTGTTCTCTACTTCTTTTCTTTCTTTTTGTCTCCATATGAATGCTTGCTTGTAGGTTATATGAAAGATAGACGACCTAGACTACCCTAAGTCAGGCGGATTTTCACTTGCTTGCATTTGAACCTTGGTCATCTAAGTGACCCATTAGTGGTTGAATTAAATCTTGGTCATCCAAGTGGGCCGTCAGTGGCTGAGTTAAATCTTGGTCATCCAAGTGGCCCGTTAGCAGCCAACTTAAACCTTGACCCCAAGCCAAACAGCCCATAAGCAATCAAATTAAACCTTAGTTCCATCCCAAGTGGCCCATTTGCGGTCTAATACAAAACCTTAGGGGGCTAAAACGGCATGCGTGACAACCTTCTCCGGTAGGAGATAGCATAGTCAGTCTACAACGGTCTATAAATCAGGGCAAAGTGTAAAAGAACAAAACGCTCTAATAGAAGGCTGGCCACCCAAAATCGTGACATGGGCAGTGCCACATAATATGAAAGCTCAATCCATTCAACAAAAAGTGTACTCGTATAAAAAAATGACTTGATACAATGTCACATCGTTTTATTAAGTGGGCAACCTGAGATGGTCAATTCTCTGATACGACCGGCCAAAAGCCATGCAACAAGTTGTCTAGCCGACACAAAAAGCAAGCAGATAAGAAAAAGAGGCAAGTGAAGCAAAGGCATGGAAACTAAAGCATTGGTGTAACAGACTTCTCATTAATATATTCAATGTACAACGGCCGTTACAAAGAGGGAAGTAAAAAACTGGAATACAAAAATCTCAGCTAGGGGGTAGAGCTCCCAAGAGGATGCGGGAGAGGCCCTTGTGCATCCTGAGAGAAGTCGACCAGGTCCTCACATCGCTGGGCGCCACAGTATGAAGGGTCATGGACGCTAATAGGAAAGTCCGGATCCACAACCTTGATAATCCGGTGACAGATGTTGATGCCTTCCGAGAGCCTAGCTCACAGCATCTGACTGACCTTCTCAGGGCGCGGGGGAGTGGACAACTCGTTCTCTAACGATATTATCTTCACCTGAAGTTCATCCGTGAGCCTATTAGTTAGGACGGCCCTCTCTTCTAGGGCCTTCTGCTCAGACAACTTTAACTGAAGTGCAGCCTTCTCTTCTTGGTGTTATTGAACTTGAGCACTATCTGGCTCAGTTACTCCCCTAGTTGAAGAATCTCCTTCTCCCGGTCTTCAATGACCAACTCCCTCTGGCACAACCGCTTCAGCACGGCACCTACAATCTTCTCTTGCTGCAAGAAATAAAAGAAATTAGGCTACAACAGCGGAGAAAAAAGAAAAGGGAGAACTTTGAAGAAATTACCGAGAAGACTTTGCGCTTCTTCCTTCCTGATGGGCCCTGTGACTCAGGCCCAGGTGGTGGAAATTTCTCTGGTAAGCCCACTGAGAGACTTGGACCGGCAACCTCCTGAGCCTTTTCCACAGTAGCTTCACCGGTGAACTCCTCCGGAAAGATGGACGGGAGACTTAAAGTGGCAGCTTCTTGTGCCAGCTCTGCCATAACTTCACCCATTTCAGCAAGTTCTCCGGCGGCCAACTCCTCCGGCTCCACAAGTAGCTCGGTGGCTGGCTCCTCCAATCCAGCAGTTTCAAGCGCCAACTCCACTGGCACTACTGGCGCTGCCAGGTCGCTCGACAGTGATGACTCAACACTAACACCTCCTGTGGCGGCTCTTTCTATAGCACCAAAATCTACTGAAGAAGCCTCAACCCTGGAGCGCTCTCCAACACCAGCCAATTGACCGACCATACGGTAATCTTGCTCGGTGGAAGACGAGGAAGCAGGCTTAGCTGGCGCAGCTCTCTTCTTCTTGGGGCTATTAGGAGGATCGCCGATGGTGAGAGCGCCAGCCTTCCTCTTGGGCTATGATACCACCGGCGGTAGAGCCTAGAACTTTTGAACCGATGAGGGAGGACCCAACGGGCTCTCCAGACCTCCTCCCTAGAAACTAGGTGATCCCTCCTGAACTCTGAGAGATGCTCTCTCACCAGCCGTAATAGCGGCTCCACAGCCTCCACCCCCTTCTTGGTAGGCTTCCCAATGAACTCTTCAGAAACCATGCCCAAATCACGGGACAGGGGCGAGCCATTTGAACAAAAAAGAATCAGTCCTTCAAGCTTTTTACCGAATCGTAAATTGTGCTGCTAATGCGCAGCTCCTGGGGAGATAACAAAATCCAGTCCCCACTCTGGGTGAACCGAAACATAACCTTGTGGGCCTCCACCATTAACAACCGCGAATGATGGCAGAGTAATATGCATAACAAGCAAAGGTAATACACAGCATTCACATGAAGCCATGCGATCGGAATACAAAACTCCGTGAGAATACGGAGAAGCTCCTCTGGAACTGCGAGACGAAGCCCACTTTGCAGGTGAGCCTCGTAGACGGTGATGTGGCCAGCTGGAGGAGAGCAAGCCCTATCCTTCTCCTCAGGCATCGAGAACACAATGTGTGGTGGGATGTTGTACTGAACGTATAACTCTCTTATTTCACCAGTAGAAATGACTGAGGAAATTTCATTGACTGAGGGAGCTATAAGAGCAGAGTAGGAAGAGAGACGAAGGCATAAGATTTTTTCTGGAGGAACAAAGGAGTGGGAAAATTTGAAAGATCGCGTGGCTTTTATAAAGGTTGCCGCCATCGAAAAAGAGTAGCACATCGAAAAGGCGCGACAATGATGATGGACATGTGTCGATTTTGGAGAGGGCGTAATCCAGTCGAATCCTCTGGCAAATTAATTACAGGGATTACAACTTCCCCACACGGTGACACGTGGCAAAGAACGACGGGTCACTCAGAGCAGCGCGAGTCCCAAAACGGCTTTGTAGCTCTTTGATTGCCCGTCCGATGGAATAACGGAGCGACGCGTCAATCTCAACCCACACCATTCTCCTGTATCTAACGTCGTGGTCAACGAATCCGGTCAACGTTCTCTCCAGTTCAGTTTTTCAAATTTTGACATTGCGGTCAACAAATCCGATCAACGTTCTCTTCATCTCAATTTTTCGGATTCTAACGTGGCAGTCCACTAATCTAGTCAACATTCTTTCCTACTCCATTCTCTAGATTCTAGTGCAATGGTTAACGAATCCGGTCAATAAGCGCATTCGCTTAGTCCTCCGAATTCTAATGCTGCGGTCAACGAGTCTGGTTAACAAGCACATCCGCTTAGTCCTCTGAATTCTAATGCTGCGGTCAATGAGTCCTATCAACAAGTGCGTCCACTTAGCTCTCTGGATGCTAACGTTGTAGTCAATGAATCCGGTCAACATTCTCTCCACTCCGTTCTCCTAATCCAGACGTTATGGTCAATGAATCCGGTCAGCGCTCTCTTCAGCTCAGACCTCTAGATTCAAGGGCTTTGGTCAACGAATCCGGTCAATATTCTCTCTCACTCCGTTCTCTAGATTCAGATGTTACGGTCAACGAACCCGGTCAGCAATCACTTCCCTTCGTTCATCGAATTTAGGCGTTATAGTCAATAAGTTCGGTGAACACTCACTTTCACTACGCCTGGTAGATCCAAACAAAGCAGTCAACGTATCCGAAAAAAAAAATAAAAGATAGTGAGACATGCACAGAAATGAGAGATGAAGACCAAAAACAATAGCAAACTTTCTTATTAACTTTCTCTTTACAAGTTACACAGCCAGCATAGGCCGGTACATGACAAAACTTTAGGGAAGAGGAGGAGAGATTTATCAAAGATTTGAATGTGGGGATGAATAAACCCACATTTGAATGTTGATAACAATAACTCCCGCGAAAAGGGGTGACTAAAGTGGTATCCCGCACCAAAAGGGGCAACCAGACCAGTTAGAACTCCTTGACTCAAGGTGGTGACACCAGAGAACATGAACTGCCTGAGCTCTGAACCAGCAGCTGGAGCAACAAGCTACCCGGTAGAACCTAACCCTCGTGACATCACTCCAGGCAAAGGCAATGCAGAGAAACGTCGAATGTTTCCTAATTTATAGTACAAATGGCAGCACTAAACGCCGAAAGGCAATACTGTTGGTAAATTTGCAAAAAATCCAAAAGGCAAGGAAATCACGCCAGGAATAGTGGAAGGGAGAATCCGAGACAAACTTGAAGGGACAACATAGCCCGACGCATCCCATCGTGAACATGTCAGAGGTCGGAGTCCTAGGCCACTAGTATGGCAGTTAGTGATGGGGATGCCAGTAGTGGGCCGGCACAAAAGGAGCAAGTGGCCCAAGATTAATAGCAGCCCATTTGTACTGAGGATGGCCAACGCTACTGTTAACTAGAAAAGCAGCAAGTAGGCCGGTCGCAACCCAAGATGAATGCGGCCTATGTCTAAATTGGCCCACATGGACCTTCCCAAGCCTCAATGGTCATTTGCCCTAATTTTCTACACGTCCAAGAAAGGCAATTTCCTCTATAACAACAATTTCTCAAAATCAGAGCGCATCCCAAGGAGAAGGCGCATGAATCGACGCGCAATCCACAGAGGGCACCTTAACGGTCACCATGCGTGAAAGGAAAGGAATCCTCTTTCCTGACCGTTGTAACCCTGAATGGTGCCCGCGTGCCACCTAAGGATGCAACGATTCACACAAAAGGCGGGCATCCCACTTCGCCACATAAGGAAGGCAGCTGAAACTTACGACTATAAAAGGTCATAGAGATTCACTCCATAGGCATGCTCTCTCGCCTACTAAGCTCCCTCTAGCATACTCACACTTACAGAAGTTCTCCATGCTCTCAAGCTTTCCAACGCTCTCTCATTTTCTTTCTACTACTAGTTCCCTGCGGGCTAAGTAATGAGAGAAACTGCTTCTTTTAAGCTTCCATAATCAAGGCCACTCTCTCTGTGAGTGCACTCCTACCATCGTTCTTAAACACATCCCTCGCATCCATCCTTACATTCATTGCATTTTACCTTCTAATCCTTAGAAGGCTATTTGCTGATTTGAGCATTGGAATATTTTTAGTATGATCAAATTCCTCCGTCACTTGACCTCTTATTTGAAATTATGGTGTGCCGGATCTTAAACTTAGCAGATGGAGACCAAAACCCAATGGACTAGCTTGACCCGAACCCGTTCAAAATTTGGATCCAGGACGTATCAACTCTTAAACTATTTGATGTGTAAATCTTGATTAGAACATGAGAGGATACAGATTCTTAAATATTTAAAATTAAGATTTTACTCGCCACAAATCCCTATGAGAGTTGAGCGTTTTGTGACTAGTTTTTTAATTTATTTTTTGATATTTAAATTAGTACTTCAATATTAAATTAAGAGGTTAGAGAGAGAGATGAGCAGAATAAGTGGTTGGACTGGGCTCATAGTCAATTTTATAGGGGAGTTCAAAAGGACAAGCTTCCATCCTCTTTGATGCAGGTTTAAATGTTGAAATGTAAGAGATTTTTAAAAATGAATAAAAGCGAGGATCAAAAGATGTCCTTTTGTGTAAAGAAACTTCAGATTTTTAGGAACATAGAGCTTTCTATTTAAGATAGTTAATGCTCTTTTCTAAACTTCATCTTGTTAGGCAATAGCCTCTTCATGTCACTTGGTCTCCTCTCACTTCTCCACCACCGTGCTCTTTTCTAAATTTCATCTTCAAGTGTGACATAGAGGTGATGACTCCAAAAATGGTCAGACATGGTCTACCAAGGATGATATTATAAATTTAGGGTAGATCTACTATCAAAAAAATCATGAAGTGAGAAGCAATCTTAGGATATGTTATCAATATGATTTCAAGGTCTATTATGCATTTTACTTTGACCAGTTCATTATTTATGCTATACAAGGGTCTGTTTAACAATTTTATTTGTTGAAACTTAAGCGCTTGTATTATGAATGCATCAAAGTATAAGAATGTTTCTTAAATGTTTATTATCAATGAATGCTCATTTTGGCATAAGTTTTAAATTTCATCTGAAATAAGTGCAAATATAACAAGGGATTAGAATATAAGGAGGTTATATAAGTTTGATAATCGTTGTTAAAACTAATGGTTTCCTTATCTAACTTCTACCTCTTGTTTTCAGAAACTTCCTTTGCCTTCTTCATAGTTATGGCTCCAGTTGACCCACTTAGACTATGTGGATGACTCTTGCTATCATCTGATTATGCAATGGTTTGGGTGGTTCATAACCATCATAATTCTTTCTCTAGGAGCCTATAGTCTTCCATGTTGTGCCTTAGAAAATAGTAATAGTGATAGTAATTGAACTAGTTTCCTGTCTCCAGGTTCTTGATAAATTTGGGCTATTTTAACAATTTTTAGTTTTAGATTTACGTTAGGATATTGGTGTGGGTGTTTGTGAGGGGGATGACGTATAAGGATTTAAAGGAATGGCATGAGTTAAGCTTGGTTCTTTATTATTATTTTTGGTCCAGTTGCCCGAATTATTATTGTTTTGCCTCTTCACTCCACCTCTAGGTTTTACTAGATGAGATACATAGTTTCACAAAGAGGGCCTCTTTGTTTCTCTGAGCTTCCTCGACAATGATATAAGCCTAGGTGATCACCTTAGCCTCTAGATCTTCTTAAGGTCTTGTTAATGTTATGAACCCGAACCAAACATGTCAAATAAATTTTTAATTAAATTTCAATTATTATTCTTGTAAATTTCAAAAATTTGAGTGGGATAGACCACATATACAGGATTCGATAAATCAAAACCTGCACTTGACTTTATCGGATAACGATTCGGATAAAATATAACTATGACTTGCTCCCCAAAATAGTTGTAAGGATAAAATACTCACCAAATGCGAGGTTGTACCAAATTTTGCCCAACTCCTGCAGCAGATCCAAGTCTACAATTTTGAAGGGAAGAAAGTAGAAAACGTAAGCTGAAGACTCAACAAGTATCACGAATAAAATAGTGTGTATAAATCAGAGTGAAATCTCATATAAATCCAATAATTCTGCCACATATACCGAAATAACCACACATCCACATCAGATGCCAATTCAAATCCAATCTGAATATCAAACGGTTGCATTATGGGCCAACAACTTTAGGCTATCACATATCATTATCAGTTCTGCGAGGTTTTGGATTTAGGAACTTGATAATAATGAGGTGATTAGTATGTTAATGATTAATACTAATCATTTGGGATGATTAAGGTTTGGTATCGGAAGAAAAATCGGGAAAACTATTTGGGTCCGAGCTGCTGAAGCCCTGCCAGCAGGCTTGAGCCTGCTGGGCGCTCGAGCCGTGGCTCGAGCGGTGGCCGGCAGTGGCATGGCCGCCCGCGGGCCGCTCGAGCGGCCGGCGCAGTATAAAATCGCGCCACGCCTTCGTCTTCCCTCATTTTCACACGGGCCGAGGGTTTTTTAGAGAGAGAGAGAGCGCAATTCTGGGGAGAGAAGGAAGGAGATCGAGCCCGGGAGTCCAATTCCGCCCGAGAGCCAGGTATAAAGGTTAAAGCACGCGTCGAGGCAAGTGTTCTCATACCCACTTCTCGTTCTCTTTCGTTGTTTTATGTATTTTCGTTGGGTATTTTGTGTCGATACCCACGGGAAATGTTAGAATCTCGAAACCCATGCCTTGAGGTCCAAGAAAATGTAGTTAGTTGTCCGAATCGTGTCCGATTCGCCCGGGTGGGTTTTACCAAAACCCTAACCTACGGGATTTTGGGGGTTTCCCATTTCCCGGCCACGTATCATGAAATTGACCCCAAAATTGGAATCCCCACGTCCCAATGATGTATGTCGGCTGCGGGTCCGATCTTGCACGTTTGGACCCGTTCGTGGCGTCCGAGCCCATTAAAGGGGCGCTGTTACTGTTCACCTGAGACCGAAGGTGGATTTTGAATGTTGTCACCTTCGTGAAATGATGAAATGATCCTAGAATATAAATCCCCATGTCCCAATTGTGCGTATATATCGACCGGATGCCGAATCCCGTAAGATTTGACCCGTTAAGGCATCCGTGCTTTTAAAAGCTTCCCGTTGTGGATAATCCGAAAATGAATGGGAAGTTGCATACTTCCACCCTCGTGATAAGTTAAATCGAACCCAAATGTGTAATCTTGTGTACAAGGTGTACGTACGAATCCACCAGACGCCCAATTTCCAAGTATCGAACCGTGTGTGGCGTCCGGGTGTTCAAAAGGAAATCCGATAATGTTTACTCGAAATAAAATGATAAATGTAATGTAATATGACTTCATAATTGTTATTGAAATAACGTTTAATGTTTAAACGTAATGTAAGCCCCGAATGTGAATCTGTGTGCTGGAGGCAAGGGGATGAGTCTCTGAGGTTTCAAAGTGACTTGTGATCATTTGAGGTATGAAATCTAATCTCCCATGAACTTGGATTGATTGTTGTGATGTTTTGTTGTGGATTAAGGGAATTGAGTCCCATTGGTTATCGTGAACCGTGATGTGAATGGAAGGGAGTCCACATTGTGCTTGTGATGATATGATCTCCTGGATGGAGATGTGTTTGATGATGTAATCTTCCGGTTGGAGATGATTGTGATGAGAATGAGATTTCCCGAGATGTGATCGTGTGGCAAATGTGGATTTCCCTCTCCAAGTGTTGAACCTAACCTTGAAACTAGGACCCTGAGTCGTATGGGTAGTATTCTTTAGTATACCATGTCCATCGCGGTGTGAACCCGAGGAATACTTGGCCACGTATTCCCGCCGCTCGCGGGAGCGGGTGATGTCTGTGGTACACTTTAGGAAACTACTGTGGAAGAACGAGGATTGCCCTGGACACCGGGGGTGTGGGGTGTGTCTGTCGACGCTACATATTGAGATGTAGTCGTCCGTGATGATTGTTGCATGGATGCAACCGAGGGTCGTGTGCTACCGACCTAAAATAGTAGCCGTGGCTTTAGAATGTGTAGCGAACACATTACTGTCCTTGTTTTCTCGCATCGTTGGTTAGTACGGTCTACTAGTCGGGGTCCGCAAAGATGATGTAATAATGAAAATAAATAAAATCCAATCGATAAACCGCAAGAACCGCGTGAACCCAGTGATTCAAGATGAAACCGTGAGAACAGTGAAAATCAGTGATTCTGACTAATGATCGATCAATGTAATCATGAGAACTGCAGGAATCGAGTGATTCCAGTTGCTTCCTATTCCCTCTCCTGTTTCTTGATTATGGAGAGTATGTGTTTCCTTTCCCTGTTCCTATTCTTGTACATGCCTAAGAGAATTGTTTATGATTACATTTGCTGAGCTGTTAGCTCACTCTTGCAGTTGATGTTTTTCCTTTCAAATGAGAACACTTAGCTGACGCGGGATTGGTTAGAGCAAGGAGAGGCTTGCTTGATGTGATTGGCTGGACAGCGTGTGATCAAAAGATTGGGACATAGAGTTGGATTGGATGGCCACTCAGGGTTGAGCGTGGCTCATTATTGTTATATTTGTGATTTGTTTATGTTTCTGCATTTTTGATGATTTAGTTATGCTTCCGCGTCTGTATATATATGTTTTGAGTTTGGTTTCATTTAGATGGCATCTCTCTAGATCTAGTATAGTAGATAAGAGTACTGTATTGGAGCCATGGATGATATGGCCGATTTGTGATCCTGTGTGGCGTGTTGTAGGCTTTGAGTTAAGCCTTTTGTTTAGATGTGTGCTTGTGCAGGATATTATTTTAACAGGTTGTATTTTTTGTTTTCGTCCAGTTGTAGAGGAAACTCTGCCGGATTTTCTGTAGAAGTCCATAATTTAATTATGGGCTTTAGAGTGTGTGTAGCCTTTGACGGAGGTTATTTGATGGAAAATAAGCCGTTCCGTCACAGTTGGTATCAGAGAAAAAGAGAGATGCCTTAGGTTGATCTGAATCATATGCGGAAGCTTAGGATTGATTAAGATTGATCGTTTTCGCGGATAAAGGCTTGTGAGGACTGAGTTAGTCCGGGTAGTTTTGGTTACCCCAGTCCCAGATTTTAGACTAGAGCGCTAAGTTAGAAGTTGTGACTTAGTTCGGATGGCTAGCCTACATGTCCTAGCTCGTGTTCTAGGAGTGGCTTGATCCGAATTGCTTCGGTTTCAAAAAAATATTAGTAGCGGCTCCTGGATGGGGACTACTAGTATTGGGTTGTCGACTGTAAGTCGAGAGAAAGATGGTGTGTCGAGACACCTTAGTGTTTGAATTTGATCGGTGTTGATCGGATTTCTGAACTGTTCAGTGTTGATTCGAGGCCTTGGGTAATTAATCTCGGTTTAAGGTTTAAGTTTGATCGGTTCTTGGTTGAAGTCCTTGGATCGGTACCTTGCTTCGAAAGGTTGCTAGGCCAACCTAGGAAGCGTGATGAATTGGGTGGAGTTAAGATCGAGCATATGAAGCTCTAGGTTGGAAATTCATGAAGTGTCTAGACTTCTTGACAGTCCAGATCCTTTTGGGATTAAGATGTGGATTTTGAGGTTTAAGATATTGTTGCAGTGACCCCATGTCTGATAGAAGACATGGTGTGCTGCCCCGTGATGGGTAGGAAGAGAGTCGACCTCGGGTGGTTGACGTAAGAAAGATCTTGGGTCTCGAGGATTAAGAAATATGGTCCCATGCATTATGGAAGCTTCTTGAATTGATTTTGTGTCGATGAGACTCTTGGGAGTGTGTCTCAATAGTGAATAGTCAGATCGCGAGATCTAAGGATGCCTTTAGTCACGGACAGGCAGTGAGAAAGGTCAGTATTTATATCATGATCCTATGATATGAACCCAAGTGTTAATGTCGCCTGTCGTGGCAGGAAGAGAGCTTCTTGGGTTTAGTATTGTGACCTGATGTTGTTTTGAGGATTCCGAACCGATGTCGGGATTGTGGTTAAAATTGTCTAACTGGGAGAATCCAGTCTTGGCAGTGATATCGAGGATGACTTAGTATTCGGAAGGGCAAAGGAAATATGGCAGCGGCTATTCATGGATGAATCTTGGACGGATGCCTTTCCGAAGAGATTTTGGAAACTAGGATCTACGTTCGTTGCAAGTGGTGTCACGGTTGTGATATTTTTGGAGTTCGTGGATACGATCTGTTGGGTTAACTCGAATCGTTCTGTGGTGCAAACTTGGCGTGACGTTTAAAGGTTTCGGTCAGTAAGTTATCGGGTCAATCTGAATTGGGTTGGTAAACCTATTGTGTCTTGTGACTGGATTGTGCGATTGTGGGTATGAACTTGAGATTTGGGAAACCTTGTGAACCGCGTGAACCTAGTGATTCAAGATGAAACCGTGAGAACAGTGAAAATCAGTGATTCTGGCTAATGATCGATCAATGTAATCATGAGAACTGCAGGAATCGAGTGATTCCAGTTGCTTCCTATTCCCTCTCCTGTTTCTTGATTATGGAGAGTATGTGTTTTCTTTCCCTGTTCCTGTTCTTGTACATGCCTTAGAGAATTGTTTATGATTACATTTGCTGAGCTGTTAGCTCACTCTTGCAGTTGATGTTTTTCCTTTCAAATGAGAACACTTAGCTGACGCGGGATTGGTTAGAGCAAGGAGAGGCTTGCTTGATGTGATTGGCTGGACGGCGTGTGATCAGAAGATTGGGACATAGAGTTGGATTGGATGGCCACTCAGGGTTGAGTGTGGCTCATTATTGTTATATTTGTGATTTGTTTATGTTTCCGCATTTTTGATGATTTAGTTATGCTTCCGCGTCTGTATATATATGTTTTGAGTTTGGTTTCATTTAGATGGCATCTCTCTAGATCCAGTATAGTAGATAAGAGTACTGTATTGGAGCCATGGATGATATGGCCGATTTGTGATCCTGTGTGGCGTGTTGTAGGCTTTGAGTTAAGCCTTTTGTTTAGATGTGTGCTTGTGCAGGATATTATTTTAACAGGTTGTATTTTTTATTTTCGTCCAGTTGCAGAGGAAACTCTGCCGGATTTTCTGTAGAAGTCCATAATTTAATTATGGGCTTTAGAGTGTGTGTAGCCTTTGACGGAGGTTATTTGATGGAAAATAATCCGTTCCGTCACAGGTTCCATTAGCCTAGTTGAATTTTAGGCCTCTAACTCTTAGCCATCTAAATTTTAATATCAGCTACATTTTAGGCCAATAACTCTCGACGATCTAATTTTTAATATCGGCTGCATTTTAGACCTATAACTTTCAACCATCCAAATTATAATATCGGTTACATTTTAGACCTATAACTTTCGGCCATCCAATTTTTAATATCGGCTACATTTTACGCCTATAAATTTAAGCCATCCAATTTCCAATATCGACTATATTTTAGGCTTAAAGCTCTCGGGGCCATCTAAATTTCAATATCGGCTACAAGTTAGACCTGTAGCTCCCGGCCATCCAATTTTCAATATCGGCTACATTTCAAGCTTATAACTATCGACCATCCAAATTCCAATATTGACTACATTTTAAGCCTATAGTTTTTGACCATCCAATTTTCAATATTGGCTACATTTTAGACCAATAGCTCTTAACATCCAATTTTCAATATTAGTTACACTTTAGACTTATAACTCTCGGCTATCCAAATTCTAATATTAGCTACATTTTAGGCCTATAACTCTCAGTCATCTAATTTTCAATATTAGTTACACTTTAGACTTATAACTCTCGGCCATCCAAATTTTAATATTAGCTACATTTTAGACTTATAACTCTCAGCTATCCAAATTTTAATATCGGCTACATTTCAGGCATATAACTCTCAGCTATCCAATTTTTAATATCGGCTATATTTAGGCCTATAACTCTCAACCATCTAAAATTTAATACTCACACAATATACTGATATAAAATATGCATGTAAAACATATCAGATGCTGAAATAAATCAGAGATAGGGCAAGAGATAATTGCCTTGACTTTATACCAAGCAGATAAAAAAAAAGGATGATCTGAGGTGCCCAAACTGTAGGCTTCTTTCTCTTCAGCCACTTACGCCCTTCACTCTCTTCCCTTCCTCCTTTCTGCCACGCACTGGGCTCCCTTTCATCCAACGGTGATCCAACATGGCATGGCCGCACCGGCCACAGCAGTAGAAGCTCTAAAGAAGTTTTTGGTAGCTACTGACGGTGGTGACTCTAACGACAGCAATGAACCAGCGGTACATGCAAGCACCGCCCTACCTTTACCCGGCTCCTTCTCTACCTTTACCCGCATATTTTTCCTCTCTTCTTCTCCTATTATTCTTTCTTCTTCATTTTCTTCTTTGCCTTCGTGCCTCTACCTCCTCTTCTTCTCTGCTCTCCACCGAAATTTCAGCGGCTTCCTCCAAAATTGGAATATGCAAGCACCAAATCGGCATCAATAAGGAGAAATGAAGGATTCACTTGCCTCAAATTCATACATTTCTTTTGGCGACAACGGCTGCTCTTCTACTCGACTCGCGTGTTTCCCCTTCCACTCACATTGGCGCACAAAATGGAGGGTCAATCGTGGAGTGGGCTTTGATGGCTTCTATTTCAGGTGCTAATTTCCTTTGGCAACAACAGTCGCTGCAACCCTGTGCCGCCTTCCCACACTCTCCTTCTTCCCTCTTCCCTTTCTTTTCCTCTCTTTTCCTTTCCTTTCTTTTTCCGGCACTTTGCTGCCCGTAGCTACCCCTCTCCCCCTTTCATTATTATTATTATTATTATTATTATTATTATTATTATTATTATTATTATTATTATTATTATTATTATTATTATTATTTCTTTTCCTCTTTATATAATCCAATCAAAAATTTGGGCTATTACATTTAAACCATTAATTTAAAAAGTCATCTCATTGTCTTCTCGTTGGATCGGGGAGGTAGACAGATATTGGCGGTCTTGTGTGAGCTGGCTGGTTTGGTGCGTTGGTGTTTTCTCGGGCGAGGGCTGTGATGCTTTGAAGCCTCGATCTTTATCTTGGTTTAGGATGCTCTATTGTTTTGGTGTGGGTTTCGTGTCGCTATTTGGAAGGATTAGATGTCACCTGTCTTGCACATTGATGCCAATGTTGTGCAACTCTCTCGCCTATTGTAATTCTTGAATAATGTCCGGTGTTGGTGCTGAAAGTGTTGCTATCTCTGGCTCTATTGTTAAGATTCTCGGTTGGTATTGTGTTGATCGCTATTTCCCGGTGCTATCATCGGTTTACTACCGGTGGTAGCTCGATCCTACAAATGTGTAGTGGCACGGAAGGCTGCTGTCCTTGATCCCCAGCACACTCCGCCTTGATTGAATCTATCTTTGGGAAGCAAACCAGTCTTGCTGTGTTCATAACATGACTACCTTTTTTGCTGCTTTGAACATTTAGTTCTCACTGGTACCATCTCTTGAACCTCATGCCGATATTGGGACTGTGCGAGATGTTGCGATTAAGATGGAGTTGGGAAATGGGCGTGATGCAAATGCCTTTGTTTCATCTTTGCTAGAAACCTTGGGCTGATGTTTTGCGCTGCATTGGGCGAGTGGTCTTTGATTCATCTCGCTGTTTTGGGCTCTTTGTTTTTGCGCTGCAATGGGCAAAGGTCTTTGATTCATCTGCTGAATTGGCGTATTCTTGTATTGCGCTGTTTGGTCTTTGATTCATGCAAAGGGAAGCATTATGATGCGATCTTGCGGATGCTGATCCTTTCGGGAGCAACTGATTTTGTTTCTCGCTTACGCAATATGATTATTTGGTTCTTAATCTGTTGTGGGGTCGAAACTACTTTGCTGGCCCAATATTCGGTAGTTATGCCGCTTGGTTGATGTGGTCCTGTTGTTGCACCTGAAACAAATAAAGATACCGTTTTGAATGCTCTGCTCCTCCTGTTCGGGGCTGGTTGCAATATCTTTGTTGCATATGTGTTGGCTCTTCTTGACTTGCCGCCGGTAGGTGCTCGATGCGGATGCTTCGATTTGATAGTGTTTGAGGCCCGTAGTATTTTGAAGTCATTCGGTGCAGCGGTGGTGCTAAAAGAAGATGAAGCTGGCTCATCTATGACTTTGCCATTATTGCTTCTTCTAATCGACTTTTCTCGGTGTGGTGGTGCTGTTGTTCTTGCTGTTTTTCTTGGTATTAGCCTTGCTGATTCACCGTATATGCTGGCTGTTTATGGGGCCGGGTGGTTGTTGCTTTCTGGAAAATTCGGAATTTTTAAAAGTTGCTGCATGACTTGGTGCTGAAGCATGCTGCTGTCTCACGTGCCATGTGCTGATCTTGATGTCAGATGTCGCAGAGATAATGCAATATCTGCTCGTATATTAGTGGCATTACCTTTGCGGTTACCGGCAGATCCAGTTTGATGTAGTTAGTTGCTACGAGATGACCAGGTGGTTGTTCCGGTATTTTCGGGAGTAATTTTTTGCTTTTGATTTTGTATAACGACAGTGTTTTTTTGAGGAATTCTCTGTTGTACCAGCTGCTCGGGGTATGCCCTAGCGTTTTATGTTCTAATTCCAAGTCAAAACACTTGGAGTTATAATATAATTTTTTATAAATTTTTCTCCCATTAATCCAAAATACACACTTATTTACCCAAAAAAAAAAAAAAAAATTAAGCTGCACCCATCACCTTGCAAGAATTTACCTTCATTTCATCATTGAGGTTTAGAATCCTTTGATCTTTGGTGTTAAACTGGCTGTGGTAGTATTTTAGGCTCTCATTAAGAGCCTATTTGATCTTAACTAGGCACCAAGATATTTTCTCTTTCCTCTTGTTCGAGGCAAAGTAAACATAAATCGAGTGGTTAATTTCAATATACTTTAAATTACATTTTGTCTTAACTATAGAATTGAATTCAAGCATCTCCTTTTAGAGTTATAGAAAAATACTTACATATGGCCACATTCATCAAGTTTTGGAACTTGGGCAGCATATAGAAGTGGACGATATGATCAATAGGATCAATGCTTCTAGTGTACAGTTCCAAGGTTAACATTTTAAATTGGTTGGAGAGTGATAACATCAGCATGTTTAGACTCAAAAGGAGTCCATCCCACTTAGTCTAATTGATTAGAGGAGTTCCCTTAGAATATTTGCTTATTAGTCCTCTTTTTTTTTTTTTTTTTTGGTAAGTAAGTATTTTGGATTATAGGGAGAAAAAAATTATAGAATCTATGTTTTTACTCCAAGTATTTTGACTTAGAGTAAAAACATAAACCGCTAGGGCATACCCCGAGCATCTAGTACAACAGGAAAATCATAAAAAAAACAAATGAAAAGCCCTCTAGGAGGAAAGACGATTAACCTAATTAACAAAAAATGGGTTCTATCAATACATGGTTCAGCATACTCAACATAAACTCAACATGCATCAACAAACACCAAAAGGAGCCGGCCGAGACACCAAATCCATCGTAAATGATCGGTCAAGCGGCAACACTCCATGAAACTAAAGCAAAGAACAATACCCGACAGCTGAACATCATAACACGACCAAAGGAGTTTTCATACAAAAAAACCCCCATCTCACGCCGTAAGAATAGCAGGGCTAGCATCAAGATCAAGGCTCCACCCGGGACCAGCCGCACAATTGAATGAGGAGTTCAGCCCATATCAACATACCGAGAGTCAACGCAGCACAGTGAGATCCACGAAACCAGCAACAGAGATTTATAACACTTTTAATCATCATCTCCAGCTGCTAATGCTGGCACAAGAGCAGCAACATCAAAGAAAACAGTTGGGTCAACATGAAGCAATCCGCATTTGTGTTTCAGAACATCAAAGATAGCCGAGAAGGTCCTTTACATCCAGCTCAAGTGTCCAAAACCAACGAGCTTCAGCGGGAATTGGCATCCAAATGTCGACACACACCTCCTCGCGCAAAGAACGCGATCCTCGCAGTGAGACCAGCATACCACTACCAAAAAGATTCCATACAATATGCCCCAAAGAAACACAAATTGGTTGAGGGGTTCATCCCGTAATAAAGATACGAGGAGGCACCGTAGCAGATCTGATTTCCCAAAGAACAATGAGCATTAAATCGCCACTACGTTGCACCGTAATCGTGGCATTTCATCAACACCCAACTAAGGTGAACTTCAAAGGTTAGGACATCAAGAACAAAGACACTACTAATCTACACCAAAGACGCGACAACCAGGTCCCATCAACCAACATCACTCATACTAAGCATCACCTATGACTATTTCGATGTATAAAAGACAGCCAAATTTCAACCAAAAAGCAACGCTACCTATTTTAGAGCCATCATCAATTTCAGCCCCAAGATAGATAATAACATCATTGTAGCACAGCCATCTAAAGCATCAACCGAACAGCAACAGAGGAACATGGTCATCGGCATCAAACCAGCAATACCAAGTGCTCGAGTCTCATCACCGACCTTCACAAGCGTAAAAAAACCCCACACATCCGAGAGACAGCGAAAGAAGCAAAGGCTGCTTTGCAAAACTCAAGCAGAACCAAGGACATCCGAGCATCAGCAGCATCTTCTACATTGTGAAGTGAGAGACACCTTTAAAACACACCAAGCCCAGCTCCGGAATCATGCCAGCAAACATCCAAGCCAAGATACCCCGGAGGTAGAGAGCATTAGATGAAAGGCAACTCCCAAGAAAACAGCTGCAATCGGGAAGATACTGTCGATCGGAAAAACCGGAACATGTATATGCCATCAGCAAGACCAGCTATGTAGCATAACGGATGGATCCAGGAGCATCCTTTGGCACCCTAGATTTAACTCAAAGACAATCAACAAACGGCTTGGAATGCATCACCCATGATTCAAAGAACATGCCCCGCACCATACCACTGGTAACAATCGCCCCAAGATCATCACTTATTTCCCAAACTCAAAGAATAGATCCAACACAGTTGCCACACTACCTAGTTCTCAATTTACTTTGACAACATACTCCAACACACCAAAAACCCACCAATTTCAACGACCCCAATCCAGGACCAGTCCGAATGGTTTCTATATCACCGGAGTGGAATCCATATCAAGGATCCAAAGACTTACAACCTACAAAGGCACCAATCAACACCACCCCAATCCCAACGATCAGACCCCGCAAGAGAAATCAGCCAAGACCATCCAAACCATCCCACCCACACTCTCTTTTTTTTTTTTTTTTTTTGGGGGAGGGGAGGAAAATTGGGGGAACCAATTTCGAGGGTATAACCCAGAAATCTCGCATCCTTTTTTTTATAGACCCCATCGAATCCGAACGGCCTAGAGCCATCCCCTCGCCGTGCCCCGATAATGTCAAAAGTTTAAGCCTCACAACATTGATCACCATAGAGGAAATATAGGAGAAGTCTTGGGAGGAGATTTTTGGAAAATCCGGTAATTGCGTTCCTTCCATATGAAATAAACAGTGGCGGCTAAAGATAGACGCTTAGAGACAGCCTAAAGACTTTTTCCTTTCCATACAGAAGCAGCCCAAAGAATATTTTGATACCACTCAGAATGGGGCCAATAGATTCCTGAATGTTTTTGAACCTTAGTCCAAACCGCTCTCGAAAAAGGATAGGAGAAAAACAGATGCTCGTGGTCTTCATCTCCTATGTTGCAAAGGAGGCATTTGGGTGAAAGGTTTGGTATGTAGTGGAGGCGGTCAATGGTGTTTAGTCTCCCCTTAACAACGAGCCAAAGGGTAAATGCATGAGATGGAATATGGGAAGGTCCCCAAACCAAATGAGCCCAGATAACCCGAGGTTTAGGAGGATGGATGAGAAGATATGCAGACTTAGACGAGAAATTGCCATTGACAGTCCCAGACCATTTCAAGGAGTCTTTTTGATTGTTACAAGGAGGCTTGTTCGGCATATTCATGGCAAGGTGGGAGACCTCAGTGTCAAAATGGTTAGGCCACACCCATCTATTATCCCTGATAATAGCATCGACCTTAACATCCCAATATAAACTCGAGACAAGGCGAGTACGTTCGGTACTCACTTCACTTAATGGGCCAAGGGGGTGCCAGTTATCGTGCCAAAGGAAAGTATCAGCCCCATTCCCAATGACCTTGATAGAGTACCTTCTCATGAAGGGTCGTAACTTCATTATTTTGCGCCAGCTCCAAGGTGCTGCAGCCGGGGCCTTAATGGTCCAGATGCACTGGTCTTTAAGTCTATTTTTGTAAATCCAAGAGCACCAAGCTGAGTTAGGGTCTTTTATTAGGAGACGCCAGAGAAGCTTGCAGTTAAGAGCTTTATTTTGATCCATCAAGTTCTTGATACCCAAGCCCCCTTCAATCTTGGGATAGCAAATATCGTCCCAAGCCACTTTAGCATTGACTCTGCCATCAGACGAACCATTCCAAAGGAAACGGCGTAAGATACAGTCAATAGCCTTAAGAATGGACTTGGGGAGAATAAAAAGAGAATCCCAATAAAGGTGGATAGAGGAGAGGATAGAGGCAATTAGTTGAAGACGCCCACCAAATGAGAGCCATCTATTTCTCCATGATGAGATCCTCTTGATGATTCTATCAGTGAGAGACTGGAAGTCAGCGACCGAAAGCCTAGTGGTAATCAAGGGGACCCCCAGGTATCTGATGGGGAGTTTGCCCGCTTTAAAGCCCATAATCGCAGCAATATCCTGGTGAAGAGAAGAATCCTTTGAACTAATGAATAGCTCGCTTTTATTCGGGTTGGCTGAGAGGCCAGAAAAGTGTGGAATTCTTCAAGGCAGTCCCTGAGAATCTGAGCGGACTGGGAATCCGCATGAGAGAATAGAAGAAGGTCGTCGGCAAAGGCGAGCATAACAATTTGAGATTCAGCGCATTTCCAGTGAAATTTGAAGTTGTTATCCCGCCTTGCCTTGACCTCGATAATGCCATTAAGGATTTCCATCACCAAGACAAATAAGTAAGGAGAGAGCGGATCCCCTTGGCGGAGGCCTTTGCCTCCAGTGAAGAACCAGACCACATCCCCATTGATATTAAGGGAGTACGACGGAGTGGTAACACATTGGCCAATCCAATTGACCATTTGGGGAGGAAACTTCATGAGGGTCAGAATATTGAGGATAAAGTCCCAAAAGGCAGAGTCGTATGCTTTCATAAGGTCGACCTTCATAGTACATCTAGGCGGATCAAGGCCAAGGTGATACCTATGAAGGAGCTCTTGAGCTAACAGGATGTTATCACTTATCTGACGACCCTCCACAAAGGCCGTTTGGCACCGGTCCACCAAGAAAGGTAGGACAATCTTGATTCTGTTTGCAAGAATTTTCGATACACCTTGTAAATGACATTACAACATGATATCGGGCGGTAATCAGAGACCGTGCGCGGGGACTGGATCTTAGGGATAAGGCTGATCATCGTGGTATTCACCTGTTTAAGGAGCTTTCCATGATTAAAAAAATCGTGGACAGCTTCGTAAACAGTGTGACCGGTAATCTCCCACGATTCCTTAAAGAATTTGGAGGTAAATCCATCAGGACCGGGGGCACGGTCATCACCAATGGAGAAAATCGCCGTGAGAATTTCCTCCTCACTGACCGGCCCAATAAGGTGGCCAATTAGTGTATCCGGGACGGTATGTCGAATGTAGGGGCGAAGTCGAGATGCCTCCGTCGTCCCGTGGGATCGACCAGACCCGAGGATCTTTTTGAAGTGGCCCTCGATGAGGTTATAAAGATCCTTCGTCCCTGTAGTTGGGTTACCCGATTCATCAAGAAGGGAAGTGATCCGGTTCCGATTATAGTTCCCACTAACAGTCCTAAAAAAGAAGTTTGTGCATTGGTCTCCCTCTTTGAGCCATTTAATCTTGGCTTTTTGATGAAGGAAATCCGCCTCCTTAGCCATGGCAGAATAATAGTCAGCCTTATAAAGGCGTTCGAGATCATTGGTCCCAGAGCGAAAAGTGGGCACAGATTGGGCATCTTCAAGGCATTTCCTGGTACGCAGGACCTCATCATGAACATTGCCGCATTGTGCATTAAGGCCTTTAAGCGCACTCTTCACCCTTCTGAGAGCGAACACCAGTTTAAACATCGGGGTACCAGGACACTCGGTCTCCCAAGCATCCTTGACCACCCGAAGGAAGTTTGGGGTCTTGGTAAGGAAGTTATTAAACCTAAAGATCCCGTGATTACGGACGGCCCAACCTGCAGGAAGAAGAACACATGGTGAGTGGTCCGATAATCTGGCAGGAGGAAAAAGTGCAAGAGATCTTCTAAAGAGGTCAAGCCATTGACCGTTAGTAACCACTCTGTCCAATTTTCTGAAGATGCAAGTGGTGGGTTCACGGCCATCATTCCAGGTGAAAAACCGACCTTCGTGGCTGACATCCTCAAAGTCACAATCCCGAAGGCAGTCATTAATATCAATGGAACACTTATGGTGCCAGGAGCCACCTAGGGCCTCATTCGCTGTACGAACAACATTGAAGTCACCCAGGACAGCCCAAGGAATACTCCCCAAGAGTCCCGAGTGCCTCCTAAGGCTATTCCAGAGGATTTTACGAGAGCCGTCTAAGTTAGCACCATATACAAAAGACAGAAGGCAATGAGAATTATCATCAAGGAAGTTCACGTCGATATGGATAACCTGATCCTCCTTAGAGATGATATTAATAGCCACCTTCACAGGATCCCAACCCACCCAAATCCTCCCAACAGAGGAACCGGAATAGTTCATGGCCCAAAGCCAATTGGGGTCTATTCTAGCCGAAATGGAGGCTGCATTTTTCTCAGCGACCTTAGTCTCAACAAGGCCAATAATGGAGCAAGAGTGGGACCGAATGAGGTTGCGAACTTCATGGGCCTTCACAATCCCATTGAGTCCTCTCACATTCCAGCAAGCAATGTTAGACATTAGAGACCAGCATAGGGGGGTTTGCGCTCCACAGACCCCCTTCCATTTTTAATCTTCTTAGCGGCTTTACGGCTCCTACTCTTTGACACATGTTTAACGCAATGGGAGTCAGACTTGTCAGAGGCAGGTCCTGGACTCATTGAGCCATTGGTGCGAGCAAGGGAGGGCTGACCATGGCATTTCTCAGATCCTAAAGTCATCTCCGGAGGAGAAATAGGAAGGTCACTGATCGGGGCCTCATCATTGGAACCATCAGTTCCAATACTTGTACTCACAACCTCGGTGGCCGGGAGGGACTTGAGCTGGGGCTCATCACCAACAGGGAGCCGCCCCTCATCGGACTCCAATGTGCGAGGGGTATGTTGAAATTTAGGAGGGAGGGATGAGTCAGGATCGTTGAGAAAAGGGACCAAAGAACTCTCAATCAGGTGCTTCGGCGTGACGTGAGTCTCAGACTCCGTAGGGTCATCAGAGAGAGGCTCCTGAAGAATGCTGAAAGAATTTTCCGAATACAAGTCCTTCTGAGCGGACTTACCTAGAAGTATTGCATCTATCGTGCGTGGAGACCCCTTAGGAGAGGTAGTTGCACTGGTATTTCTAGGAACACCACCCTTCTTCGGGACCCAGGAGGATTTGGTATGAGGGCCCATACTCCCTTTCTTTTTGGGAGCAACACTCCGCGCTGCCTTAATATTGTACTCAATCTTAATTTCTCTAAGAAGATCAGTCAATTGGTCAACGCAGCCATTAGTGTGAATTTTCACAATACCCGGTCGGGGAGCTTCAGCCCCCATTTCGACACAAATTCTAGCGAAGCCTAGCCTCTCAAATTTTTCCGTAATCGGGTCAAAACAAAGGGGTTTCCCAACCGCACTTGCAATCCAAAGATAAACCCGGGGGTCCAAAGATTCAACCTGAACCCCACCATGGTAATCCAAACGAGGAAGGATTTATGCTCCTCACGGGATAACACCATGCCCGTTTCCCATTTCTTAAGGAAAATAGAGTGTCCCGCAATGGACCACGGGCCACTTGTTTAAACATTTCTCCAACATTTCGCATGAGGAAAACCGAAAAAAAAAACCCCGATTCATTCCCATGACATGTCAGTAACTCGAACCTCCTCCAAATTTTCCTTGTTATGTTATTTACAGCATTAAAATGAACAGGGTTTCCCACAAAATATCCCACAAGAGTGGCACCCCACAAGTCGCGACTCTGCTGGATAACATCCGGAGGGGGGGACAAAACTATGTTCTCAAGATCAGGGGAACAGGGGGGAAGAATT
Organism: Nepenthes gracilis; assembly: GCA_033239525.1. Lineage (NCBI taxonomy): Eukaryota > Viridiplantae > Streptophyta > Magnoliopsida > Caryophyllales > Nepenthaceae > Nepenthes > Nepenthes gracilis. The sequence continues at coordinate 5,988,108 of BSYO01000034.1, read as the reverse complement.
TAAGAGGAATTTTACCTCCAAAAGCCCTCTTTTCGACAATTGAAGCCCAAGAGCCACTCTTCTGGGAGGATCCAAGAGCAGCAGGTTGACGTAAGTCCATAGTTCTTCCGGGTTCGAAATCCCCTGTACACTGGCCAGGTAGACCAACCGGAAGGTTGGCATCAGACACAACCGAGGGTGGCTTCACTGGACCGCCTGAGATAGGAGCAGAGCCGATCACCGGTAATTGATTCCGCAAAGCAGATGAAGGACCGACAGCACTGGGCGGACACCCAGCCGAGTAAACAATAGCCCTACCACTGATCGACGGCAACATCATGCCATCAGCAGTGGGCCTAGCCTCAGCCTCAGGGGTGGAGATCACCAGCGGAGAGAGGGATAAGCCCTCCTGAGCCTTCACCGAAGCGAGAAAAGCCCCATCAGGGGCACAAAATGCAGGCAAGGAAGAAAAGTTGGACCGGGTGTTCAGGGCACCAACCGGGATTACAGAACCAGGGGTAAGGGATTGAGGGGAGGAGGGAGCAGGGGGGACCTAGCACCTGAGAGGGGGGGGAAATCGGACAAGGGTGGAGGAGGGGAGGAGGGATGGGTAGATGGGGACGATGCCGAAGCGGCCTGAGGCCAAGGAGTAGCGATTCATGGGAGGCGAGGAGAAGACGGGGCCGGGCGAAACAGCATAGGGCTGTCGAGGGAGAGTGGAGTGGAAGGGCTAACAGAGCAACGAGCGGGTGGGTTAACTACCGGCGCCATGGGCGTCGGCGATGGAGATGGGGCTGGGGCAGGTCAGGGATTCAAATTCGCCAACGGGAGGGAGACGCTACTTCATAGCTTTGAAGTTGCTGTTGGCGCAGCCCTCTACTTATTAGTCCTCTTGATCTTCTTTTACACTCATCGGTGGAAGTGATTCTCTAAATATTAAATAAAGTTTTCAACTCAATATGATTTACAAATACCTTGAGCACCTACTTATTTGGGATGATCAAATGGTGTACTACGTGACCCTTCTTCCTTATGGAGCTAGGGTTCTAAATCCAGGGCATATTTAGCATTTCTCATTCTTGGAGTTTCCTCTTTGTCTTCGAAGTTCAGCTGCCCTTCCAAGCATGACGAGATAGGTCGGTGCGAGGCTTCATAGAAAACTGACGACTTTAGTCTTGCTTATGTCTTCTCAGAGGCAACCTTCTTGCCTTTTGATCTCCTTCTATAAGTTGAAGTTTATGGGGTTGTGATCCCAGCCTGCTAAGTTAATTCCCAAATCTATCTAACATGGACTCAATTATCTAGGACATTTCTTGGAGTTGGGTTGACATAGTCTCTTTATCCTGGTTCACTGGAGAATGAGCATCAATTTGGCTCCCATTATTATAAGAGATGTCCTAAGAAGGAATGCCTTGTGGAATTTAACTTGATTGACCATGACCCCTTGTATTAATAATTGTGGCTTTTTTGTGAATCTTTATGGGCGATAAATTATATTGGAACAAATTCCTTAACTTATTCTTATAGACATCACTATGACGTATACGTAGGATTCAATTTTGGAAATGAGAGATTTTGAATTAGATTCAGTGGTTTTAAAAACAAATAAAGGAGGCATATTTTAGGTTTGTGTTTGATGTGCTTAGGAAACCCACGAATCATGTACCAAATAGAAAAACCAAAGACGTGTGCATTTAATGTACTATGTTCCAGCCAAATCACACTTAGGATTAGTCATGATTGCTCCTGACATCATCCAAAAGTTAGCTAATAAGTCATCTAAATATAATTTCTAGGATTTAAATCAAACTAAGGTCGGGTAGTATTAGATAAACAATCTCAAGACTTGAATTCAAAATTTGAAGCCACGGGCATAGTGATGAGTCTAGTTAAGAAATCAGGCTGACCTAAACGCACTGGCTTGGGTTGAGATAAAAGTAAAGGGTTTGGATTATTAGAGATTGAGTTATTAGCTGCCAGTCTAGAGATCATGTAGGCATCAATTGGGCTAAATTCAAAGGCTCTAGCAATAAGCTAGATGATTAAAATATTAGACAACTAAATCATCAAATAACTAAACTTTCAAAGAAATGAAAGATTTAGGCTATAGTTGCACTAGTGGTAGATTGATAATAATAAATCATAAGAAGTAATCCAAGAAGCACTGGGTTGTTAAGCTAGATAATTAGCTAAATTTTAGATTTTTTATATATTGGCTTATCATAACTTGGACAACCAGGATCCCCATGATACTACGATTTAAAGCAGTAATCTAAGAACAACGACCATAGAATTACATTTTAACAACCGATACTAGCAACTAATCAGAATAGCTAGTAACATTTTTTCAAAAAATTACCAATAACTTTTCTTTAGGAGAATAGTTAATAATTTCTTTTTAGGAGAATAGTTAAATTCGAATGTGACATACCAATACACAAATGGAATCCAAAAATAACCCATGCAAGACCTTATTAGATAATTATCCGGACAAAATAATAATGACCTGTGCCAAATAGCTGTAAGAAAAAAAATCAAATAATAACAGAACACATCCACAAAAAAAAAAAAAATCTACCCAAGAAATATCAATATAAAATCTAAAGGCTCACATGCGGTCAACTCCAACTGCCAAGATAGTCCAACAAAATTCATCCATAAATCAAATACAATCGATACCATTTATTTAAATAAATATAAGATTCACCGGAAAATATAATGTAACGTTAAAACTCGATCCTGCTTTTACGATATAGTCCCATCCTCTACTCTGAAGGGACAAAATAGAAAATGTGAGTCTAATACTTAATAAGAATCATATTTAACTAAAAATGAGTTCAATAAATTAGATGGAGTATTAAAAGGATAAATATCTAATCATGTGACAGACCGGCCTTATTCTACAGCATAAGGTTGCCACCAAGACTAAAATCCATACATTACGAATAAATTTAATATATAACACGAGATGAACATAACATTCTCTTTTCTTTTACACACAGGAATTCGAACTACAAGGGATGCTTTCTAGACATATCAATCCCAATATCCAAAAAGTAATCACGGAAACATGCTAACATTCATAGGTTCATAACAGCGGAACAATTTTACAAGTTTCCTCAAAATATCAAAAGGAAAGTAAATAAACCTCTTCTTAGATCAGCTTCAAGCCGCTAAACCATTTGGTTGCACCATAAGGTTCTACTCAACTTCGTCCTCCATAAGCCTTTCGTCATCTGAAAAGTGACAAGAATGAGCTACAAAGTCTAGCATACGAAAATCATCATGTCTTTTTTTCTTGATTTCTTGTTCTTATTATCTTATCTTTGAAGAATCCATAAAAAAAAAGCGGTTGCTGGCACGGCAACAGCGCTAGGGACCTTGATAGGTGCCTCATCGACTGTGATCTCCATGACCTGTGCTTTGATGGTGCTTTTTTCACCTGGAATGACTGCCGCGATCCGGGATCCCGCATCTTCCACAAGCTTGATAGAGTTGTTGTCAATGGTCCTTGGCTGGCGGAGCTCCGCTACATTGCCTCTTTCCCTCCGCCCCGCCTTTCGGATCATTCTCCTTGTCTGCTGAACCCCATCGCCTCGAGGCCCAAAAAAGCAGGCTGCTTTTGATTCAACAATTTTCTCACCCAGCATCCTTGCTTTGTCTCCACAGTTCAACAATGTTGGGCTAGCAATATTCAAGGGGTCCCCATGTTTCGAGTTGTCTCTAAGCTTAGGCTCTTAAAAGAAAGGCTTAAAGATATCAATCGCAACATGGGTGATGTCTAACTTACTTACCAAAAAAAACATGGGTGATGTCTCCGAAGGTGTCGCTCGTACACGACAGGCCCTTGAGGACTTTCAAAGGAATGGTCCGTCCAATGTCCCTCAAATCAAGGCTAATGTTGAGGAGACCCTTCTCGCGGACTACCGTAGAGCGTTGAGACTTGAGCTTGACCTCCTTCAACAGAAGGCGAAAATCCGTTGGATCAGGAACGGTGATCAATGCACGAAATACTTTTTCCAATCAATTGCTGCCAATCGCAATAAAAACCGGATTCTATCCTTATCCAAAGAGCATGGATCGCCTACGAGAAGCTTGGAGGAAGTTCAACATCTTTTCATCAATCACTTCTCTGATCTTTTGGGCTCCGGCCGAAGTGGGCCGTTCCCAAAGGAGCGGCTCCGTCCTTTCATCTTACACTCCGTCCCTGCAGGAATTCGTCAGGAGCTCTGCAAGCCTTTCTCTGATGAGGAGGTTCGGACGGCGCTCTTCTCCATTGATGATAACAAAGCCCCTGGGCCGGATGGATATTCGGCCAAATTCTTCAAAGAAGCCTGGAACATCATTGGGCCCTCCGTTACCGAAGCCATCCGTGACTTCTTTCAGCATGGAAAGTTATTAAAACAAATTAATGCGACCTTGTTATTCTTAATCCCGAAAATCAAATCCCCCTCAAAGGTCTCTGATTTCCGCCCCATCGCTTGTTGCAATGTACTTTATAAGATCATCTCCAAGCTCATTGTCAACCGCATTAAACCCTCTCTTCCTTTCCTGGTTGCTAAGGGGTAGACAGCCTTTGTTCCTGGCTGGTGCATTGGAGATAACATTCTTCTTGCACAGGAGTTCCTCCATAAATACCACCTGAACAAGGGTGCCCCCCGGTGTGCTATTAAAGTGGACTTGATGAAGGCTTATGACTCTATTCATTGGGATTTCATCTTAGCGATTCTTGAGTTGATGGATTTCCCTCCGCTCATGATCAATTGGATTAGTCAATGCATTTCCACTACATCCTTTTCATTAAGCCTCAATGGTGAATCGGTGGGCTTTTTTCGTGGTGCTAAAGGGCTAAGACAGGGAGACCCGCTCTCTCCCTATCTTTTTGTCCTGGGGATGGAAGTCCTCAATGGCATTCTTGAAAAAATGACTCAGGCAAATCCGGATTTCCAGTTCCACTGGAAATGTGCGGATACTAGAACCGTGATGCTTGGATTTGCGGATGACATTCTGCTTTTCTCTAAAGCTGATTGTAAATCCATTCAAGCCATGCATGAGAGTCTCTTATTGTTTAGTTCTCTATCTGGGATTACTCCTAACCCGGATAAGAGTGCGGTCTTTTGTTGCTCCACCACCGAGGCCACTAGAAGGGGCATCCTCAACATTCTCGGATTCGGTATGGGTTATCTCCCTGTCAAATATCTCGGAGTCCCTCTCATAACCACAAAGCTGTCTGCCTCGGATTGCAAACCACTCCTTGATAGAGTTGATCAATAGATTTCTTCTTGGAAAATCCGTTGGCTCTCCTTTGCGGGTAGGCTTCAATTGATTTCCTCTATTCTTTCCACTATCCATCACTACTGGGCCTCCCTTTTCATCCTCCCAAAAGCCATTTTATAGCGCATTGAAAAATCCATTCGATCTTTTCTTTGGCATGGATGCTCTACTGGTCTCTCCTCCGCCAAGGTTGCCTGGACTGATGTGTGCTCCCCTAAAGAGGAAGGCGGCTTAGGTATAAAAAACCTGAGCGCGTCTAATAAAGCTCTCTTGGCCCGTCATTTCTGGAGGATTATCACTAAGGATCCGAACTCCATCGGGTGTCACGCCCACCGTATCAAAGACCGCTGCATTTGGACCATCAAAGTTCCTGATTCTGTCCCGTGGAGCTGGAAAAAGTTAATGAAGCTTCGTGTTACCCTTCGCAATATGATCCGGTATCATATTAGTAATGGTCGCGACACCTTTCTCTGGCTTGACCCTTTGCACCCGATTGGTCCGCTTCATGAAAGCTTTAATGAGAGAATCCGATATATCACCGGTTTGCCTTTGGATGCCAAGGTCAAGGACATCATCAGGAATGGGGTGTGGAACTGGCCAAACTCCTTTGATATGGAGGTTGATAGGATTTTGAATAACATGCCTGCCTATCTCCCTGACCCTGATCGCGACGATGTGGTGGTTTGGACTGCCGATCGCAGTGGGTTATTCTCCTCAAAATCCGCCTATGAGCTTTTCCGTGATCCGAAAGGTGTGGTGGAGTGGTTTAGCCTTGTCTGGGGACCCAAGTCCATCCCGGCACATACTTTTATTCTATGGCTTGCGATTCGCCAGAGGCTTAACACTCTTGATAGAATTCGCAATTATCTTCATATTCCTGTGTTATGTATACTCTGTTCCTCTGGAAGGGAGTGTCATGACCACCTTTCTTTCAACTGCCCTTTCTCCTCGTCTGTCTGGAGGCAAATGCGCCACATAGCGGGGTGCAGATGGCCCTATACAAACTGGAATTCTAACATCTTGTGGGCTGCTAAACGATGGAAGGGTAAAAACCTCAAAGCATTATCGTTTCGACTCACCCTTGCTGCATCTGTCTACTTTATCTGGAGAGAGAGGAACCATCGTATGTTTAAAGATTCGAGGATTCTTAATGAAACCCAAATGGTCACCCAGATATCTGCGGCAGTCCGGGGGAAAATTGAGGCTTCCCACAGCGCCTTTACAGTGCAGGATAGGCAGATTTTGGATAGGTGGAACATTCCCTGCTCTAACCCACATCCGGAGGACTGGATCTCCGCCTGACATTTGGAGGTGTGCTGGTGTATCTCTGTGGTAGATCTTGAGCGGCTGAAAGTGTGCTGAAGGGGCAGAACAGGCAGAATTTGGAAAGTGGGAACATTCATTGCTCCATCTTTATCTCGGATGACGGTGTCCGAAGCTGATCGCGGTTGGCGTCTCAGGATTCCGGAGTGTTTTGTGGACTCCGGATTCCGAAGTGCTTTGTGCGCTGCTGTTTTCCGACGCTTGTTGGACTTCGGTTCCTCCTTTATCACCTTTTGTAAAAAAAAAAAAAATCGGTCCTTGTTTTTGTGAACTCTGGATTCCAGTGTGCTTTGCGCGCTGTTGTTTTTCCGGCGCATGGTGGACCCTAGTCTCCGGAGTGCTTCCCAAAAAAAAAAAAGTGGTGGTCATTGTTCTATGCATTCCGGTTTTCGGAGTGTATTTTTGTTCGCTGTTTTCCGGAGTGTCTTGTCTGCTTCTTTTTCCGGCGCTCTTGAGGACTCCGTTTGCTAGAATGCTTTTGCTGCCGCGTTTGTGGACTCCGTTTCTGAAGTGATGTCCTTCCTTCCTTCTGTTCTTTACAAAAAAAAAAAAATTGGGGGTTTGTCTTGGCCTTGAGGACTCCGGTTTCCGGAGTGGTGTTCTCATGTTCCGGAGTTTTTTTCCTCCAAAAAAAAAAAAATTAGCGGCTACAGTCGCTGGTCCGTGAACTCCGGAATCTGGAGTGCCTCTTTTGTTCGATGCTTTATCCGGCACTCTTGTGGACTCCGGATTCTGAAGTTCGTATTTGTTCGAGCTTGGCTGGAGTGCTCCTCTTATCCGGTGCTCATAAAGCCGGATCAACTTTTTCGGGTTCTCATATATCCGATGAGTCCAGCTTGCGTGCATTCTGGAGTCCTTTTGCGCCTTGCTGGCCGGAGCGCCTGGAGTTTTCTCTTGGACGGAGTGGTTTTTTCTTGGCTGGGGTGACCTTTTGAGGATGAAGTGTTTTCTGAAGCCGGAGTGCATTTTGAAACATTGTGGCTTTTTGAAGCTGGAGCGCCTTTATTCCTTTAAAGGCGGACTGATTCCGAAGTAAGAGGCACTTTGTTGCCGGAGTGCCTCTTGAGACCGGAGTGGTTTTGGAGCTGGTGAGCCATTTGCACACTAACAAGCCGGAGTGGTTTATGTGGTTTGCATGTGCTAAGGACGGAGTGGCATTACAATGCCGAAGTGCCTTAGAGGACGGAGCGGCGCTTTGAAGCCGGAGTGCATTTTGATGTGGAGTGGCCTTTTGAGGCGCACTCCGCCTGAGTCTCCATTGAAGCCGGAGTGTACCCAGTGGCTTGACGTTGCTGTTGTGATGATGATTTCAGTGGCAGCGTGATTCTTCATTCACTTGGGCCGATCGGTTTTTCTTTCTTACAATGAACGAATTTATTGTAATCTTATTTTTAATGACCGTTGTCATTGGTTTGGGGCTCTCCCAGGTTGCTATGTCTCTTTCCCCAAGTCGGTAAAACACTTGGTTAAGAACATAGTTTTGTACATTTATTTAAACTTTAATGCATTTAATTACTTACAAAAAAAAAGAATCCATAAAAAAAACCTTTTTTTTTTTGGTAAGTAAGTGTGTAATTTGAATTAACGGGAAAAAAAATTACAAAAAATTATGTTATAACTCCAAGTTTTTTTGACTTGGAGTTAGCACATAAAACGCTAGGGCATACCCCGAGCAACCAGTACATCAGAGAATTCTTCAAAAAACGTAAGCGGAACAATCTAGCATAAGAGCAAAAAAGAAACAGCCCACAGGCTACCAAAGAAACTATCAGCAGCAAGGCCGGCCCGCCTTTTGCATGCCCTTGCAAGAGCACAACAGCCGGCAACCACAAGCAAGAACAGTCGATCCACCATCGGCAACGAAGAGGGATGCACAACCAACCAGCTCCTCGAAGCTTAAGATCAGCATGGGATTCAGATTCAAGATTGGCGCACTGCAGGCACATGCCCGAAATGCAACCCCACCAGCAGAATGGACTGGTTCAGCAGGCAAATTTGCAGACACAGCAAGACCAGGACCAAGCCCCGCAGCAGCAAATAACAGCACAAGCGAGACAGCATCCACCACGCCAACGTGCAAAAACACCCTTACAGTACAGCCGAGAAGCAATGGAAATACAGCAAACAGGCACTGCCACTCCAGTTCAGAAATAGCAGCAGCAGCAGGAATATAACCAAGACGCCAACCTGTGCAGCAGATGAACCCAAAGCCTCACTATTGAAATCAGCATCATCAACCGGGTTGCAGAACAGGATAATGCGGATTTCAAAAGTAGGCATGCTTCACCAAGCAACAGCAGCTTGCAACAGGACAGGCACAGTTCATAATCACTCATGCTGAGTTCCATCATCAATTCTTTACTAAAAATCAGCATCATCGGCAAGGAAACACCCTACTATCAGTTGTCGAACACGGCAAACCCAAACTAATAAAGCCACCCGCAAACAACACAAGAAGCCGGATCAGCATGTGCAACAAGGTCTGACTTCACAACATCATCAGCACGGACCCAACTTGCCATAAGCAGAGAATATATGAAAGCAAAAATAAAAACACAGAGCATGGGCAAGCAAGCAATAGCCAACCAGAAAAACCCAACATTGAACAGGAAATTCAACAGCAACAGACACAGAGCCACATTCAGTAGTCTAGACTCTGGGAAACAGCCAATCAGCCTAAGATTCCGGAGCGGTTCCATCTCAGGGAACCAAACTGAAGGGCACCGGGAATAGAAACAACTTCAACAAATTCGGCAGTTGGATGAGAGAGCTTCAACAGCGGCAGAACCTACAGCAACCAATTTGAGAGAGCTTTTGATCCAACTGTAACAACAGCAAGGCCCCTGCAAGCATCAATTGGCCAGCAACCGTGGACATCTGTTCCGAACGCTGAGCATCAAAACAGCACCTTCCACATGTAACCACTCTAGCAGCCAAAGCACGAGCATGGTACCAACCCAGCAACGACCACCATCCGGCTGAATGCAGCACCCATCGCACCTACACCCTCTACAGACAGACAAAGGATAGCAAACCAAAAAACACAAACATGTAGATCCAGTGATCAACTGGAAGCAGCAAGCAACAAGGCAACAGCACAATGGTACCAGCAAAGCAGCTCCTCAAAACCAAGAGTCCAGTAAACCGATGACATCTCAATCCAGTACATCAGTATAAAGCAAACAGGTCCTTGCTATATCGGCACCAGCCTAACCTCAACATCAGCATACAAAACAAACAACGCCGATACCATGTGACATAGCTCTTCACCACCACATGCCGACCGTTGCCAACCACCACAGTATTCATAAAGATCCAACACTTCATCATCAGATCCCCGGCAAATCAGTTTTCCAGAGAGCATCACCAAAGTATACCCCGTCAACTCAAATACCATCAGATCCAAAGTAACCAACATAATACCCTTTACCCCAACTGGGCAAGACATATGTAATATCAGCTCCATGAGGGCTCCAGCTTGACAGCCAGAGCCCCCCCAATTCCACCTTCTTATATAGGATGCCACCCGCCCAAATCCAATCCACCAGCATAAATTTTTTTTTTTGTTGGGGGGGGGAAACAAAAAGAAAACGCAAAAAAACCAGGCCAAGGAAGCAGCCCAGAAGAGTAAAACACCGGCAAGCAGGAATCAACCAAAGTAAATACAACCCCGCAGATCAAGATTCACAATCACTAAGGGGAGAAGCACTGCCAGGAACACAAAAGCCCTCCAGATGAGTGCAGTCGGGAGGCAAAGCAAGAAAAATGTCAAGTGACGACCATTTTTTTTTTATTATATTCCCCACCGAATCCGAGTCGGCCTATAGTCATCCCCATTTGGAGCCGCGATGGTCATTAATTTCAGTCTCACAACATCGACCACCATAGAGAAGAGGCGAGAGGAGTCAAGGGGAGGAGATATTTGGAAAACCCGATTATTGCGCTCCTTCCAAATGACGTAAACCGTGGCAGCCAAAGACAAGCGTTTAGATATAGCCAGGAGACTTTTTCCTTTCCAACGGGAGGCAGCCCAGGATATGTTTTGATGCCAGTCATGGTATGGCCAGTGAATACCAGCATGTCTCTGGACATTATTCCATAAGGTTCTAGAGAATGGGCAGGAGAAGAACAGGTGGGCGTGGTCTTCATCATTCGCGTTACAGAGAGTGCATTTGGGTGAGAGGTTAGGGATGTAATGGGGACGGTCAATGGTATTCAATTTGCCCTTAATGGCGAGCCAAAATATAAACGCGTGTGAGGGAATATGGAATGGGCCCCACACCAGATGAGCCCAACACACCTTAGGTTTGGGGGGATGGAGGAGAGAGTATGCGGACTTAGTCGAGAAATTGCCGTTGTGAGCCCCGGCCCATCTCAAAGAGTCTTTTTGAGTGCTGCAGGGAGGGTTGTTTGGCATATTCAAAGCAAGGTGGGACACCTCCGTGTCAAAAGGGTTAGGCCAGTTCCATCTGTTGTCCCTGATAATGGCAACAACCTTCACATCCCAATGAAGACCCGAGACAAGGCGAGTTCGGTTGGAGCTCACTTCACTCAGGGGTCCAAGGGGGTGCCAATTATCGTGCCAGAGGAAAGTATCAGAGCCGTCCCCAATGTCCATGACAAAGTAGGCACGCATAAAAAGCCGAAGCTTCATAATTTTGCGCCAACTCCATGGGGCCGATGCCGGTACTTTGATGGTCCAGATGCACCGGTCTTTGATTCTATTTTTGTAAATCCATGAAGTCCAAGCAGAATTCGGATCTTTAGAAAGGAGGCGCCACAGAAATTTGCAGTTAAGAGCCTTATTCTGATCAATCAGGTTCTTGATGCCCAACCCTCCTTCATCTTTAGGGCAGCATATGTCATGCCAAGCCACTTTAGCATTGACTCTGCCATCAAAAAAACCCGTTCCAAAGGAAATGTCGCAAGATGCGATCAATTGCCTTAAAGACGGATTTGGGCAGAATAAAAATAGAATCCCAATAAAGATGTATAGAAGAGAGGATGGAGGCAACGAGTTGCAAACGCCCGCCAAAGGAGAGCCATCTGTTCCTCCAAGATGTGATTCTCTTTGTGATTCTTTCTGTGAGGGATTTGCAATCAGACACCGAAAGCTTTTTTTTTGGTAAGTAAGTATTTTGGATTATAGGGAGAAAAATTACAAAACACTATGATTTATCTCCAAGTATTTTGACCTGAAAATAAATCATAAAATGCTAGGGCATACCCCGAGCGGACAGTACATCAAAAGTAAAGACATAAAGGCCTCTAGGAGGGCAAAATATTACAGAAAACTATGACATTTCCTCATAACAATATGAAAAAAATTTGCTCCAGAGCGCAAATCCATCATCAGAGGGAGCAAGTAGTAACCAGAATGCCAGATCACCACAGCCCTATCCGAAGCCACCTGCGGAATCCATCTACGAGATAGACAGGGGCCCACGACCTCGGCAACCACTGCAGCACCCACAACACACCCAATAGAACTGGTCCAAAGAAATTCTCACCAACCACGTCCCACAAGATCGGGCAAAGAACATCAAGCAACCAACCAAAGAGCTATGCGGTGTCTCGAGGCAGAACTCTCAATCACGGTGTCGGGCAGCGGGAACCCGGAATGCAAAGCAGCTAAAGAAATCTCAAGACGAGAGAAATCCACCAATCCAGATTGATTTTTTGAATCATCAAACAAACAACCAGGCCAATCCACAAGCATAATCCAGCTCATGCAACCGAAATGCATCAGATTGCTAGATAGCCAACTACGCAGTTCATCATCCATCGTCCCACCATCGAATCCAAAACCGCTTCTCACGGTGGCCCGCAAGGCCCGAAAGCGAATGCTCCGATTCCGAGACCAGCGCAACATCTTCACCGTTGAACATAGCAAAGAACAACACAAAAGAATCCCGAGCTCCAAGACACCAATCACCTCAAGCGAATAGCTCAAAACTAATACTAATGCAATTGCATCCAACGAGAACACAATGCACTTGCAAACAAAATATCAAAGAGAAGTCCAAAACTAGCAGGCCGGACCGCCAATCACATGCCCCGCAATAGCACAGCCCCTCATCAAGGGACAAAACCAGAGACCAGGTGCAAAACTACATCGAGCACCCCAATATTCGTAACCCACACCGCCAATTCAAATCAGCATACGAGATCGTGCACCGAAAGCCTAGTGGTGATCAAGGGGACCCCAGTATCTAATAGGGAGATTGCCCAACTTGAATCCCCACTAGCAAAGAATATCCTTGCGAAGAGTGGAATCCTTAGAACAAATGAATATTTCACTTTTGTTCGGATTAGCGGAGAGGCCAGAAATTGTATGGAATTCATTGAGGCAGTCCTTGAGAATCAGAGTAGATTTAGAATCAGCATAGGAGAATAGGAGGAGGTCGTCAGCAAAGGCAAGCATAACAGTTTGAGTTTCAGCGCATTTCCAGTGAAATTTGAAGTTATTATCCCGTCTTGCCTTAACCTCAATAATGCCATTGAGAACTTCCATAACCATGACAAATAAGTAGGGGGAGAGCGGATCACCTTGACGCAGGCCTTTGCCACCTTTAAAGAAGCCTACCACTTCCCCATTGATATTGAGGGAGTAAGTCGGAGTCGATATGCATTGGCCGATCCAATTTACCATTTGTGGAGGGAATTCCATTAGGGTGAGGATATTGATAACAAAATCCCAATAGACAGAGTCATAGGCTTTTTTAAGATCGATCTTCATAGTACATCTGGGTGGGCCATGGCCCAGATAGTACTTATGCAGGAGCTCTTGAGCTAAGAGGATGTTATCACTGATTTGACGTCCTGCCACAAAGGCAGTTTGGCAACGGTCAACCAAGTCAGGAAGAGTAGACTTGATTCTATTAGCGAGAATTTTTGAAATCACTTTGTAAATTACGTTGCAGCAAGAGATCGGGCGATAATCTGAAACCGAGCGCGGGGACTGGACCTTAGGAATAAGGTTGATCATAGTGGTGTTCAACTGTTTAAGGAGCTTTCCATGATTGAAGAAATCATGGATAGCTTCATAAACAGTATGACCAGTGATCTCCCACGAGTCCTTAAAGAATTTCGCAGTAAACCCATCAGGACCGGGAGCTCTGTCATCACCAATGGAGAACATTGCATTGCGGATTTCGTCCTCACTGACCGGCCTAACAAGAGAACCGGTAAGTGAATTGGGAACCGAATGGAGAATGTACGGGCGGATCCGATTAGCCTCCGCCGACCCATGGGACCTACCCGAACCGAGGGCATTTTGGAAGTGACCCTCAATGAGCTTGTGAAGGTTCTCCGTCCCATTAGTAGGGTTTCCCGACTCATCAAGGAGGGACGTAATCCTATTCCGATTATAGTTACCACTCACAGTCTTAAAGAAGAAGTTTGTGCACTGGTCACCCTCTTTAAGTCATTTGGTCTTGGCTTTTTGGTGGAGGAAAGTCGCCTCCTTAGCCATTGCAGAGAAGTACTCCGCCTTACAATGGCGTTCAAGATCACAGGCCCCAGAGTGCGGGGGGGCTTAGATTGGATATCCTCACGGCATTTCATAGTGCGCAGAACCTCTTCATAAACATCTCCACATTGGGTATTGAGGTTTTTGAGCGCAATTTTAACCTTTTTGAGAAGGGATACCAACCTAAACATTGGGGTACCCGGAATCTCCGTCCCCCAAGTTTCCTTAACCAACGGAAGGAAATTTGGGGATTTCGTGAGAAAGTTATTAAACCTAAAGATCCCGTGGCTCCGAGAGACCCACCCCTCAGGTAGAAGGATGCAAGGAGAGTGGTCAGATAATCTTGCCGGTGGAAAGACAGCTTTAGATCGACTAAAAAGATCAAACCACTGACCATTTGCGACCACTCTATCCAATTTTCTGAATATACGGGTGGTGGGATCGCGACCATCATTCCAGGTGAAAAACTAACCTTCGTGGCAGACATCTTCAAGATCACAGTCCTAAAGACAGTCATTAAGGTCGACGGAGCTTCTAGGGTGCCAGGACCCACCAAGGGCCTCATTCGCCGAGCAAATAGCGTTAAAGTCACCCATGACAGCCCAAGGGATGTTCCCCGAGAGACCCGAATAACTCCTAAGGCATTGCCAAAGGTGCTTTCGAAGTCCCTCAAGATTAGCACCGTATACAAAGGACAGAAGGCACTGTAAGTTATCGGCAAGGACATTCGCAGCGGTATGGATAACCTGATCCTCCTTGGAGATAATATTAACAGCTACCTTCAAGGGGTCCCAGCCAACCCAAATCCTACCCACGGATGAAGTAGAATAGTTCATGGCCCAAACCCAATGAGGATTAATCCTCGCCGAAATGTAGGCCGCGTTTTTCTCAGCAACTTTTGTTTCAACTAGGCCAATGACGGAACAGTCGTGGGACTTAATGAGGTTGCGAACCTCATGGGCCTTCACAGCCCCATTGAGACTCCTCACATTCCAGCAAGCGGTGATGATCATTAAAGACCGTCTGAAGGGGGGACCGCTCCTTAGGCCCCCGGGCATTTCTGTTTATCTTAGCAGATTTACATCTCCTACTCTTAGTCACAAGTGCACAGCTGTTGGACACAGACATATTAGAGGTAGGGACAGGGCTCGGTAAGTCAATTGGACGAGCACTGGAGGGTTGGCCAGGACAAACCACAAGGCCTATGGCCTCCCCTGGACTAGAAACAGGATGATCAAGGGCCAAGGTCTTATCATTGGAACTCTCAGATCCAGTACATGACCCGCGGGAACGGGAGCAAGGGGGGGCAAGAGCTGGATCTCAGCCCTACCAGAGAAACGCCCCTCATCATATCCATCTGAGAGAGGGATAATATGAATCGGACCAGGAACATCGTGTGGGGGATCCAGAGGAGCCTCTGTCCGGGTAGTCGGCGGGATGAGGACATCGGACTCCATTGGGTCATCAGGACAGGGCTCCTGAAGAATGCAGAAGGAATTGTCAGAAGACCAGGCCTTCTGGGCGCAAGAAGCACAGGGAGAGGCAGTACCTCTGGCAGGAGACCTCTTGGGAGAGGCAACTTCCTTTGAGGGCCGAGGAGAGGCCCTATTCTTAGGGACCCAAGAGGCCTTAGCAGGAGGGCCCGAACCACCACTCTTCTTGGGGGCAGCACTCCTCGCCGCCGAATGTTGGTATCCAATATTAATTACTCTCAGCTGATCGTCCCCTAGTTCAGCACATCCATTCGTGCGGATCTTAACCACATCCGGCCGGGGGGCTTCGGCGCCCAATTCAACACAAACTCTAGGAAAGCCCAGACGTTCAAGCTTTTCTGTGACCGGGTCTAACCTGATGGGTTTTCCAACCGCACTAGCAATCCAACATAAACCCAAAGGGGTCCAAAATTCCACTGGGATCCCGGACATGGTGATCCACACCGGAATGATTTGTGCTCCTCACTGGACAAGATCATTCATGGTTTCCATATCTTAAGGAAAATAGTATGGCCAGCAATTGACCACAGGCCACTATTTAGACATTTTCCAAGCATTTCCTTAGATGAAAAACGAAAGAAAAAGAAGCCCGATTCGTTCCCCGCTACATGCTGTAGCTCGAATCGCCTCCAAATTTTCCTAGTAATTGTATTGACAGCATTGAAGTGAATTGGATTTTCGACGAAATAACCCACAAGAGTGGAACCCCAAAGGTCCTCACATTGTTGGATGACTTCCGGAGGAGGGGATAAAATGGAATTCTCACCATCAGGAGAACAATGAGGAAAAAATTTAAGATGAGACTTACTTCCAAAATCCTTCCTCTCAACAACCGAAGCCCAAGTTACATTCGAAGAACAGGGGCCACTAGTATTTGCACAGCACGCCTCACTGCCTAAGGCAGAATCATGAGCACCATGTTTCAATGGAGTTACAGCAGTCAGCCCACCAGCGCGGCAATGCAGGGGCTCAGTGGAAGAGGACTCCAGGAGGACACCAGAGCCCTGCACAAGGCTGAGATCAGCAGCACAAAAAGGCAATCCAATGGAAGGAGCAGCCAAGATGGGAGGAGACCCAGCAGGGCAGCAGGGGAAAGGTGTGCACCCAGAAACCCCACCACCGAGGATTGCCTTCAGTGAGCCATCAGCAGAAATCCCATCCTCAGTGAGAGGATCAGACGAACGAGCAAGGGCTTGACGCTCAGGAGCCGGGAGCGATTCGGTCGAAACCCCAACCGGATCGCAGCAAGACGGAGGGGGGGCGAGAAAGGGCTCCGAACCACAAAGCCATGCGTCGAAGGAGATACGGATGGAACAGCGAAGGTCTCAGAAAATGAAAACCGGCCTCGTCTCGGGCGGCCACGATCTTTGCCGGCAGAGAGAGGAGGAAAATCGGGCTCGGTCGAAGCTGAGGGGTGGGAAAGGGAGGAGGAGGGCGAAGTCGGGGCGGTCGACGGCCATGGAGTGGCTGGGCGAGGGAAGGGTGGGGAGGATGGAGCCGAGAGAGCATGGAGAGAAGGTTCGAGGGTGGGAGAAGGGGAGACAGGCTCAGAGAGGCAAGTGGGCTGGGAGGCGACCGGCGCCATGGGCGCCGGCGAGGACGGAGGGAGGCGGGTAGGGCAGGATTCAAATTTCGCAGGGAACGGGAAAGAAAACGCTGAGATGTGCGCATCAATTATAATATGTACACCATAAAAAAAAACCATTCATAATTCTTATTATCTTTAGGGACCAGACGAGAGCGGACAACATTGAGGACGGGTTGTGTGTAACCCCGCAACCTAAGGCCGTATCCTCTCATTATGCTCCCCGAGGTGGGAGGTAATGCCTTTAACCCAGCATAAGGGGCCGTAGTCCAAAAGTCTTATGCCACCAAAAGTTTCCTCCCGTGGCCCAAGAGGCAATCCTCGAGTATCATTCCAATATCCTTCATCCATCTTTAATAGCAAGTTTAATGGAGACTCGATTCATATTTCATATCTTTTAATGGCCATCCGTCATGGTTCGAAAGTCAAAAGTCGTAGAGTTCCACTTGCTGTCCGGATTACATACATTTTTCTTGTTCTTATAGCCTTGTTCTTAACTTCATTAGCTGAAGTCGTTTTCTTACAAGCTGGAGTCTTTTTTCTTTCTTAAAGTCGAAGTTCTTTTCCTAAAAGACGGAGTTCAAAAGCCGGAATTCTTTTTCAAAAGGCGGAGTTCTTTTCTTAAAAAGATGTAGTTCTTTTCTAAAAAGGACGGAGTGCTTTTCAAAAAAGGCGGAATTCTTCTTCTAAAAAGACTGGAGCTCTTTTGCTTAAACAGACGGAGTACTTTTTCTTCAAAAGGGCGGAGCTCTTTTTCTTAAACGGACGGAGTACTTTTTCTTCAAAAGGGCGGAGCTCTTTTTCTTAAACGGACAGAGTACTTTTTCTTCAAAAGGGTGGAGCTTTTTTTCTTAAACATGCAATTATTAGAGTTCATATAAGTCGACAATTAATCGTATACTTCAAGCAGAATAAAATCTAATACCATGAATATCAGGGTTTCTTTTAAACATGCGATTAAGAACAATAAATCACAAGAACAGAACATACATATATAATTTCATAAGAATATCATATATACTTGCGTAGCAAACATGCACAATCATGAATTTTAAAAACAGGGGTGAGTATTCTTACCTTGATTTCTTCTACTTTGCCTTGATCTTTTGGCCTTCTTTTACTAGAAATTCTATTGCGTGCCTCTTTCTCGCTCTTCTAATTCTTATTTATAGGCCTTGGATCTGATTACCGTCATTAATGATTGGCAGTACAGGAAAAATGTTTCTTATTTATGACTCTACATTTTCCAAAAAGTTCCCTTATTAATTAGATCATTTATGGTTTTACATTTTCAAGGAGTTCATTAATTCCTAGTTAACTGAACTTAATGGGATTTAGATTTCTTAATTAATTCATGGTTAACTGAACTTAGCTTTCTCATGTAAACACATTAAATTCCTTCTACATGACTTCCGGTCTACACCTGTTAACCTGATTATCAACTTTGGCTTTCCCTCCGGTCAATAGGTGTTGACAGGATTATCAACTTTGGCTTTCCCTCCGGTCAACTTTGAACGGATTATCAACTTTGGCTTTCCCATAATCTACTCCGGCCTCCAATACACAAAGCCACTTCGTCCATCAAGACCACTTCGGTCTTACATTTATATAAAGTACTCCGGCCTTCAATGGAACAAAACCCGATTTCAAAGCATGTTCAAGGCCGATTTTGATTTTCTTTAAAGTGGCTGGTCTTGATAATGATGAAGCCGTACTTGTTTTGCACTAAAGAATAACCAAACTTCTTTTATACTAAGGGGCAAGCCGGACTCGATTTTCATCAAGTAAAAACTGAACTCGATGTTCATCTAGGAAATCCGGACTTTTTTCCATCATGCAAGGGCTGAACTTGATTTCATCTTAAGGCAGATTTACTTTTCTTATTACAATTTTCGGTCAACTGGCGTTGACAGGATTATAAGGACTTGATGACTGAAATTTCATATGTTCTAGAATCTGGGCCGTTACAAATCAAATGATAGGTAAATAGAAATCGTCGATATAATAAATCTAATAGAAATCTAAGATCTAAAATCTATTGGTAGTCATGTACTCAAATCATAAATCCAAATCCAGAACAAATGTTCAAATAAGAAAGTAGTCATCATCCGGAAGTGTATATATATATATATATATATAAACAGAGGTGATTCAGATTGGTTCCAATAGACTAATAACTAAGTCTAAGTCCCAAGTCTGAATCCAAGTCTCGATTAGTTCATAATTTGGAACACAATTTGATAGTCGGATGATCTAATAATGTGCGTAGGAGTCAAAGCAGTATCGTAACAGATAGTCTAAAGGTCCAAATCAAAATATATAGTCAAAATTATTTGTACAAAACAAACTAAGGCTCATTTGTGGGTAAAATTGACGAATTTCAAATCTAAATCTAAATTAATGTGTAATACAAATATATACAAAAATACATATGATGCATCAAATTTAAATTCTAATTATTTAAAGACTAATTTGAGGAAGGGTTATATATACTCCCGATAACTTTAAGCTATATCAAATGTAAATTAGGCAAACATACTTGGCCACCTATATACTCTGTCTCCCATGAGTAAGGTTGCTCATTATATTTTGCCACCTGCGACTTTAGTACAATCCTCAAATTTGTCAAATATATTAGGATATTCGAATATATTATAATGTCAAATCAAATCATTTAAATGGGCAGTATCTTTTTTTTTTGGTAAGCAAGTATTTTGGATTAATGGGAGAAAAAATTACAAATTTGATATTTTATCGCCAAGTATTTTGACTTGGGGATAAAACATTATTCGCTGGGACATACCCCGAGTAACTAGTACATTGAAAGGTACATAACAACCTCTAAGAGGCCAACGTTCTACTTAATCAATAGAAAATGAAAAAAAAGGTACATCACAACCCAGAGGGGAAGCATCGCTTACCAACCCCCTAAGACCAAAACGCACTCCGGCAAAAGATCAGACCGGCATATTGCACTCCGGCCAAAAGCACTTCGGAAGATCACTCCGCAAAAATCACTCCGGACAAAGCCGCACTCCGGCAAAGGATCACTCCGGCCCAAAGCACTCCGGAAAATCACTCCCCAAAAAGCATTCCGGAATTAATCACTCCGGATTTTGTGACACTCCGTCCCAAGCAGTCCGTCCTGCTATAGTCCGTCCCAAGCACTCCGTCCAAATCACTTCGGAATCAATGCGCTCCGGAATCCGTCCCAAGCACTCCGTCCAATTCACTTCGGCTTCATAGCACTCCGGATACTTGCGCATTCCAGGCAAAGGAAAGGAACAGGCAAAATGCACTCCGGCAAAAGTTCACTCCGGCACGTTCACACCGCATAATGCACTCCGGAAGTTTCCACTCCGGACTCTGCATCACTTCGTACCAAGCACTCCGTCCTGCGATACTCCGCCTCAAGCACTCCGTCCATTTCACTCCGTCTTCAATGCAATCCGGAAAGGAACAGGCAAAGTGCCAATCGGCAAAAGATCACTCCGTCTCATTGCATGCTGGACAAAAGCTAGTTGGAAATTACACTCCGCAAAATGCACTCCGAAATTTTCACTCCGGACTCAGCATCACTCCGTCCCAAGCACACCGGTTTCAGGGCACTCCGGAAACGTACGCAATCCATGCAAAGGGAAGGAACAGGCAATACACCGGCAAGTTCATAAATCCCCCTACATGTAGCTACTACATCATCATGCATAGCATATTTCACGAAAGCCCCATTTAAGAAGCTGATTGCAGGGTAGCCGCCATTTCTGGAGTGCCCACTACCACCAAGCTACAGACTACGTAGCCACCAAATATTAATATCAATATTTGGCCAGAACAAACAAGCTCCAGCCTGGAGCAGCAGTACCACTCCTAATGCGACACAGCCCCTTCTAATCAACACAAAGCAGCAGAGAGCCACCCACAGGCTGTATAACCAGCAAGAACAGCCCAACTTATTCACCAGCTGCTAACCTCCAACTTCGGAACAAAATGGAGCCCCAACAGCATAGGCAGCATACCAAGACAGGGTTTATTCACCCCTGGCATGATAAGTACCAAAAAACCTCCAAGCATAATTCTTCTACATTTTATTCAAACACAGGTCAACAAGAAGCAGAAAGAATCCACCAAAAAAACACCAGATCAATTCCAAGGCCCCGGAAACAAGACCTGCATAAAAAGCCCAGCAAAGAAGAAGGGCTAAGAGCCGAGGCGCCTCGGACTTTTTGGAGGCAGCTTTTTCTTTTTCCTAGACTTAGGAGTCTTCCAATCAGCCTCCATGCCCCTCAATTCATCTACCAAAGAGGAGTTTGAGGAATATTTCTTAGAAATCCTCTTGATAGAGCTTGGGGTAAGCATAAATTCATCTAAATCGATATTATGGTTTTGAGATTCGAGTCCAGGGAATTAGGATCCAAATCAGCCATCTGCATATCCATGAAGCCATCCAAACATCTGGCATCATCCGGTAGGCAAAATTGATGCGCACACTCAGCAGAACTCTCATTCTGACTTCGGTCATCGATCCCAAAAGGGAAGGGAGCGCATCCCGATTAGCAGATCGGGATCCCCACATCCAGATTGGCCCGAGGCACCGCATCAGAAGAGGGAATATGGGCTAGTAAGTGCCAAATGACTCACAGATGGAAGAGCTGAATTTCAATCTCTGCCGCAAAAAAGCGGTTCAAGATTAAGGACAGCAATTGGAGTCGGAGAGACATCGGTTGAGGCAAGGCTTCTTCACCACGTAACGGGGCAATTGACCGCAGTTACCATCCACGCTAATTGGAGGCATAGTTAATTGGCAACCAGATTCCATATGAACCTCGGAGAATGAGGGGGCATGCCAAATTGGCAAACATTGTCACTTTGGACAGATCAAATGCCCCGAACCCGGGGGCTTAGAATGAGAAGTACTTGGAACCAGCTTGACCGGCATTTTGTCTCCGAGATGCCCAATCGGATGGCATCGAGCGCAGCGGGTTGGCTTCCAGCTATAAGCCACATTCACCGAAGCAATTTCAGCAGAAGCAGAACAAGGATGAACAGCGATGGAGCTGGGGAACGGCCCATCCACACCAACTTCAACACACATCTTTGTAAAAGACAGATTTTCCATACGGGCTGTCTTGGGATCAATCTAAAGAGGAATCCCAATCGTGCTGGCTAACCAGCTAAGTCCAGCGTGAGACCACAGTTCGAGCGGTATGTTCGACATTTTTATCCAAATTGGAAAGCGCTTGTGTTCTTCTTTTGACAACTCCATTCCACGCTTCCAGCGCTTGAGGAAGATTGCTCAGCCGGAGAAAATCCATGGACCAGCACGTAAACATTTCTCCACCATCTCTTCAGAAGGGAAGCGAAAGAAAAAGAATCCGCCTTTGTTGCCAGCGGTTTGCTTGAGACCGAATCGGGTCCATATCTTCATGGCAATTGCTTTAACAGCCGTGAAATGTGGAGGAGTATTAAGGAAGTAGCCAACCAAGGTAAAACCCCAAATGGTGTTTCCTTGTTCGATGACCTCTGGCGGAGGAGAGAGGGCACCGTCAGAAGACAATGAAGCATGGAGAGGGAAGAAACGGAGCTCAGAGCTTAGCCCAGACCCGTCCTTCTTAACTACATCAGCCCAAGAGTGGGGGGACACAGAGTTACCACTAGGTAGAACGGGCACGGGTTTTGGGGACACAGACGAAACAGAATCCTGGGTCCAAGGCGAAGGAAGAGTCGAGGAGGGATTTTTCGAGTGCGAGACGGAACTTTGTGAAGAGGAGATATGGGTACAGACGGGGGGGTCGGACGCCGAAGGAGGAGCATGGGAGTCGGCCATGGCCGGCGACGAGCACCGCCGTCGAAGACGGGAGGAGCGTCAGGCAGAATCGAATTTCAAATTTTGAAATTCGAAAGTTAGAGAGAAGGAGGAGAACTTCTCTCTAGGAGCAATTATGGGCAAGATTGCTCATCCTCCAAATGGGCAGTATCACTACTTCTAACCTTTCCTATAGGCAGAAAGAAATTTCTAAATAATAAATATCTTTTCATCGGGAGTTGACTAGAATATCCTATATTTAAATCTAAATGTAGTGATCACAATTCGGTATATGCATGTAAATATACACGGACTATACAAGTTTCATGCACATTTTCATATAGACATACTGATATAAATATATAGTGTCTAATAAATTATTCAGGCTTTTAAAAAAATATTAAACCCTTCAAAATCATAAAACTTGAACAAAAAACTCTCAAATCAGCCAATGAGCCATACATGTTCAGAATAAACAAATTAGGTACATAAAAATATATATAAATTAGTAAAAATTTTAAATATTATCCAAAATATATTAGATATTAAATCAGATCAAGAAAAGGGGTTACACATACTTGCCTCAACTTTATACTCTACAGATCTGAAGAAAGGATACTCCAAAGTACCCGAATTGGATGTTTTTCTCTCCACCGGCGCAACTCTCTCTATACGCGCACTGCCCCTCTCTCTTCTACATGAATTCATCTCACCTGTGACCGCCACTGTTTCTGCTGCCTCGCACGGCCATCGCAGGTCTTCTTGACATCACCTCACCGCCGTCGATCTCCAACTGACCATCAGCAACTGCTTCCTATGCCGGCTCTCTCCCTCTTCCCCTTTCTCTCCTCTTATTCTCTTCCCGACATCGCATCTGACTCTTTTTATTTTATTTTATACATTATTATTACTATTATTATATTTATATATAATTATTTATATTTTATATTTTTTTTATTTTATTTTAAAATCAAAATCAATATTCGAGCAATAGTATAGGCGTACTTCAAGTGCTAGCTAAACTGATTCAAATATTTTTGTTAAAATTTTACAATATTTAATTAATTTTTGTTACATCAAATTTATTCAAAATTATAATTAATATTAAAATAATCTACATGGAGATCCGTTATATTACATTCTTCTCTCTGTACGAAATTTCATCCTCAAAATTTACACTTCCTGATCTTTATCTCAATTATTATACAATGAGGATATTCTTCCGAACTTTATATTTAGTTTTCTCAATAGACTTCATCGATCAAATGATTTCTTCAAATTTGATCCTCAACAAATAGAGATTGTCCTTGAAATTTCTTAACGCTTCATCAACTGAAAGATTCTTCAAAAATATAATCACCGATGGAATCATCTTATTTTTCTGCACCAGATCCTTCTTATCCGAAAAAATCGAAACCACAACCTCATCCTAAAACACTTCTCGTTGATAAAAAATGACTCCAACCCAAACACATGTGAAGGACCGTTTATATAAAACATATCATATCCATCCATCAAATTCAAAAGTAAGCCAATTTGTAGGCTGTCTCTCCGATCTGCTGAAAACTTCGAATGTCCCTATAAACATATACTTTAAACTACCCTTCGATTCCAAAACTTGAAAATCTTCTTCTCTTCAATATGCTTTTGGAAACATATGACCACTCTTCTCGAACCTTTAATCGGTTTGCAAACTTGATCTCCTACTTTAAGCCTCAAATCAAATTTTGTGACCGATAGCCATGAGTCCATACATTTTCGCTGCGCCACTCTGATCGATCATCAGCCTCAAACCACAATCAAAAGCGTCAAAGTAAAAATAACTTACAATCTTCTTATCTCAAAATATGCCAACGGTCAATCTCTAGAATGACTTCTTGATAGGCAAGCGATGAGTCAACTTCATCAGTTCATCCATCATCTACCTCAAATCTTGGCAAATAATGGACCGTCTTCATCAGCCAAACCATCACCAGCTAACTTATCCTCATCCAAATGGCCATCAAATCCTTTACTGTTCGAGGCTAACCCGAAACAAAATCTCGAATGCTTCTTCTTCTCAGCTTCTTCCTTTAGGCATGAGACACATAATCGACTCACCAATTTGTTAGGTGGAGAATCTTCAATACTTCCTTCAAACTTGGACAACTCCAACTCAACCATAACTATAGATGATCTCATTTGATTCCAAGCTTCAATCAAATCAGCTTTTGAGCTTTAATTCAATCAATCGAGACTCTAATGAGAGAATTCTCAAAACCATGCCTCTTCTAGAACGTGCAATAGAAAAGCACTTTGTATAGTGAGTACGAGATTGCTTGTTTTGATTGCATCCAACTTCCTAGTAGCTTGTCCAAAAAGGAACTTCATCTCTGATCTTCATAAAACTTCTTTTGCAGATAGGAATTTCATTCGGAATCCAATCCTGATAGTTAAGAGAGGAAATTCCTTTGGCCCAATCTTTTCATTGGCATCATCGCCATAACACCTCAACACGAAATCTTTCAGACTGTGCCACATCCTGAACTTCCTTGGATAATGTGCTTGACTTTGTATAATCCAAACATACCTAGATCATTCTTAAGAGCATCATTGAATGCTGCCAATCTTTCTAATCCATCAGGGATTGAAAAAATCGAAGATGACAACAATCTATTATTCAATTACTAAAAACGTTTTTCATAATCATCATTTTAATTAAATACCAATCGTTTCTATTCTAAGGATGCCAACGACACTACAATTTTTGAGAAACTTTTAACAAATCTCCCATTAAGGCCAACCAGATCTAAGAAACTCCGTGCTCTTACAACCTTAGTCGGTCTTTTCTAATTTGCCACAACTTTCATTTTCTTTGGAATTCCAAATGTCACATTTAGAAACAATATGACCCAATATGATACTTTTTCGAACCATAATTCATACTCTTTTCAATTTTGACAAACGATTACCTTTTAGAATCTACAGTAGACTTTTCAATCGGGTTTCATATTATAAGGTTTGAGATCTTCCGATCAAGCAAATCATAATTAATTGAGGTCAAATGACACAGAGAAATCCGATATTTGGAAAAATTACTAAAAATAAAATATGTACACTCGGAGACTTTCACCAATTTAAGGCTTTTGATGAAAAAATTAGATCAATGAATAGCGAAAACTCAAAATCCAAAAACTCATCCTGAAATGCCATAAAAATTTTTTTAACAAAATTGACTTCAATTTCGATTAATAAAAGATAGATTCAACAATAGGGAACTAATTCGGTTAAGAAATTCTTACTCGATTAGTAAGTAAATTAATTTTGGTTAACTACAAGGTGACTTGATCACTCGAATTAGACCCGATTAGCAAGCTAAATTAGTTCGATGGATTAAATTTAGTAGGAATAAAATTATTTAAGTAAAATTCAGCACTCCACATAACCCGTAAACTCGCTGTATCACCCGAGCAACTCTAAAACTGTGCTGAAATCAGCAAGAAAAATAACAGCCGCTTATTTTCCCACGGCAACAATAGAATAGAGGGGCTGGCAGTTGAAATATATATATATATAATAAACTAGGAAATCAGCACACACACTTAGGGAAATTCAGGGGTAAAATTGGGAGAAGGGAGACAGGAGCACTACATGGCAGCACATATATATATATATATTTGCTGATATAATTCAGCAAGGGAGGCTCACGGTAGCCACCAGCCCGCCACCCATAGCAACACACGAAATTGGCAGCCTTCCTAAGCCAGCTGCAGCAGCCAATTAAGAAGGATGGACGGCTGTTAAATGGATCAAGATCGGTATCAAAATTTTTCCAAAATAATCAGGAGAAGCAGCTCACAAGCTGCAAGTTGTGAGCTACTGGAAGTTGCAGCTGAGCTGGAAATCAGCAGCAGCCAAGTTTGACTTCAGCACAATCAAAGTTAGTGGGAGAAAAGAGGGTGAGACAGGAAGCACACATTAGCAAACTATATAACCAATAATTTAGCAACACAAGGAAGCTCAATTAAAGGCCAAGTCGGGTGGTGAATTAGCGAAAAATTCAGCCACCTGGCTGAAGATGAAGTAGGGAGAATATGAGGTGTTAGCTTGATTAATATAAGAACGTGTGAGGAGGTGAGGAGAGGAAAAACAAAGGAAACCGTGGGAAGAAAAGTGGAAAAAACAGAAGAGAAAGAAGGAAGAACAGAGGGAACCAAGAGCGAAGAAAAAGAGCAGAACTAGAAAATCAGTACGACAGCATGGAATTTGCTAAAATCTTAGCAAGGGTACTTGAATCCCTTTTTCATTTGGTGTTTTTTATTGTCAATTCCTTAAGTATTATCATTCTAGCACTTAAAGTACTCCATGGAACCTGAACCAGAACCAGAACCAGCTTCTAAAATTCTGCTTGAACCGGAAACCAAATGAACTCCAAACCGGTCCACATTTGGTATCCAACTAGTTTTCCCTCTTAATTATGTTGTGTCAAAACCGCTTAAAAAAAATAAGCTGAACCAGCCACTGAACTGGGTCCAATATCTTTTTTTTGGGTAAGTTAACTGGGTCCAATATCAGCAACTAGCAGAATTCAGAACCCAATTCAGTAACTGAATCAGTTAATGTAAATCGATCGAACCAGTGACCAAATGATCTCAAAATTGGATCAAATTTGGTGTCAGACAAGCTAAGACCTTCCTTGATATTGTGTAAAATTGGCTCATAAAAATGAGCTGAACCGGTCGGTGAATCGGACCACATATCAGAACAGGATAGACTTCAACAGTTTTGCTAATATATTTGTTGATAGATGAATTTTAAGCCCCTGAACCGGGAACAAACCGAGCCCAAAATGGGCTGAACTGGTGGCTAAATTTGCTCAAGAATGTCAAGAAAATATTAAAGTAGCAATCTACAATATTGGGCTTGAAATAACTCTTGAACCGGATCCCAAATTAATGATAGAACCAGCCTTGAACTTTGCTAAAGCTGAACCCGATAGCTCATAAATCATACGCTGAACCGGCCATGAACGGGTTGAATCAGTAGCCGACCCAGCCGAGTTATATAGTACAAAGACTGAACTATCATCATTTTTTTTTTTTGGTAAGCAAAACTGTGGTAAGGGTAAGCTTTTTAACGTGACTGGCCCCACTGCTTCGCGGCCCCATACCCCAGAAATCCTGAAGGATTTTTAGGGAGGCTCAGTACCACGGGTGCTTCCGTGGAGATTCGAACCCGGGTGGAGAGGGAAGGCGTAAGCGTTACTAACCACCAGGCCGAACTATCATCATGTAAAAGGGTGGCCAAAAATTCCTTCGGCGTAGTATTGAACTGGGTCCCTGAAACTGCTAAGTCCATTCCGGCACAAGTTGGAATTAAGGCCCTAAACTGGTCCATCTTGGTTTCAAAACTAGATAAATCGGTACCCAAACATTTATTAAGATGATATCGAAAAATAATAAAATATTTACTGTAAAAATTGAAGACTCGAACCGACCTCCAAATTGGGCCTCGAGCCAATTAAATGAACCGGCTAGCATTTAAATTTTAGTTTACATATGGCAAACCGAATTTATCAAGCTATCTTATAAGTGTAGAAAATTAAATTGGACCGGACCCACGAACCAACCATTAACTCAGTCCCAAACTGGGAACTGAGTCCTTAGGAAACGGTACTAAAAATTGACTAAAGGAACTAACCGAGTTAACATTGGAATCAAATATTGAGTTCACAATAGAGTCAACCAAATATATCACATGTTATATTATATTTGAATATATATTAAGGTTAAACCTGTTAAAATGAACAACACATTGATTTTTTATTAATTTATGGTTTGTTATTAATTATCACATGCTATGAATATTTGTTTGGTATCATGAAAACTTACATGGGAACTTTGCATAGCCATTGCATTGATTTTTATTGTATCGTCTTATGTTTAGGGAAGGCTTATATGGAAGTTTGTGAACTTCAAAGAATGTTAAATATTTTCTCGTAGAATGGAGATAATTATGAGAAAATAATTACAAATAAGGTGAAAGTTTTCGTATAAGGTTTTCAGCATGGGATATAAAATTGGACTAAGAAATTATCTCAACGGATAATGTTTTCTGGCATGTCATAAATATTATAGTGAAAACTCAATGATCATCCTAGCCGCATACTGTAGCAGGTGATATTTCTTAGTATGCATTAGGATATTATAGTGAAGATCGAAAAATTAATTTATTGAGTTGCAGGATGTCAACTTTTGGTCCCGTTTATTGGTCGATATAGGTAGTACCACCCACATTAGGGTGTAAAAAGTGATAGAGAAAAGCAGCTGTAGGATGTCAACTTTTGACCCCGTCTACCAATCGGTATAGGTAGTACCACCCATCTTAGGGTGTACAAGGAGGTAGAGAAAAGCAGCTGCAGGATGTCAGCTTTCAATCCCATGTACCGATAGATATAGGTAGTACCACCCGCCTTGGGGTGTAAAAGGAGGTTATGGCATTCAATTGTGGGGATATGCACAATCTATCCTATCTTTGGGATGTAAATAAGGAAGATATTTGTCTCAAATTGTGTGGAGGTTAACATAATCGTTTCTTCGATTGACACTTTATTAGCTGGTAGGCCTACTAACTCTAATCCCTAAAAATAAATAATAACTAAGAAGATAAAAGATAAATATTGAAGGTTCATGCATATTTGATATGAATCGTATTCCTTTGATATTTGTATATGTCTATTTTGATTATAAAAATATGCATGTTCTTACTTAATTGTGCCTTATTGAGTATTTGACCCACTTGCTGTTTTTTCTAGCCCCTCAAATGGAAAGTATAAGTTGATATCTGATGATCGGAGTGGCGCAGCGAAAGGTGATTAGGATCAGATGATGATAAATTGTAAATTTGATATAAAAATGTACTCCATCTTATAATGAATAAATATGTATTTATGCTATTTGGTGTCGATCATTTGGTTGTACTTCCGCAAAATTTTTATAGATATTACTAGTACTTCTACAGATTTTATGGTAATGAATTTTGGTTCCTAGTAGCACCTCTAAAGAATTTGATACCTTGTTCAAGTCATACGGGGTTAGATGGATCCTGTGTATAATAATGATATATTATGAACATAGATATGTAGTATGACGTCTTATTAAAAGTAAGTAAGAATGTGAGACGTGACACATGTTCTTCAAAATCCTTCAAATGAATTAGAACACATTGACAAAGCTACCACAACTCTCCTAAACACGATCAAGAATTTAATCGACAATATCCATAAAAGATGCTAAAATATTTGATAACCTAAAAGTACTATCAAAATTTCGCAATGGCCACACATTGACCTAAGAGCTGTCCTATGCACATCCTCCTACTTAATTCTTAATCAATAGTTCCTTGAACATTGCTCAATCTTAGAGAAAACTCAAACTTCTTGGAATGGATCAAACAAATCCTTGATTTTTGGAAGGTAATACATATTCAATTCCCAAATAATCTATGCATAAACCCATCGATTCATTTTTCCTTCACATAAGAGCACTGAAGCACCCACACCAATACACTTGGTCAAACAAAACATTTCTCAAATAGATTCTGCAATTTTTGTTTTAATTTCTTCAACTCAAACGGGACCATCTCATACGGAGCCTTCGAAATAGGAGCAGATCCAAGTACAATATCGATAGCAGATTTGATCTCCTGATCAGGAGACTACCAGATAAATCCTTTGGAAAAACATCTTCAACCTCGTAGATGACCAAAATGTCTTCAAGGGTTGCAGAATAACTACCAGATCTGACCATATATGTTAGATAAGTTTAGCATCTATCTCTCAACAGATGACTAGTACGCAACGCCAAGATCAACCATGAAACCTTTTTATTGATCCTTTCTTGGAACTCAGAGGACTTATATCCTGGAATGCCAACTGGAACGGTCTTGCCAAAATAGTCTTCTATGATTAAGGAACTGGTTCTAGCTTCATGAGCTGAATCTACAAATACTTTGCCTGGAATTGTCTGTCTCCTAGTTGGATGTCCAGAATTTGAACGCTTGGGATTCGAACAATCCTTTGACAAACAGCTTATGTAACCGCAATTGAAGTAGACTCCAATCTAACAAAAGCAAACTTGTTTTGCAAGATTCTTTGACAGAATTTGCAGGTTGACCTCACAAACTGAACCTCGGGGAGGAACTAATGAGATATGTTCAAGATAAAATTTCTTCGTATATGTTATTTCCAAATAATGTTGTCTTAATCGATGAACATTAGGAAGGTTTAGAAATAAAATTAGCATATTAGATTGAGGCCCAAGATAGTTTAAATTAGAATCGAATACATTGAAATTCTAAATAGTAATAAATAAATTAAAATCAATTGTCACATATTTATAAAAATAATGGATTTTGTTATTTAGGATTCATACTTTGAAAAATGGGGATATACATTATTATAAGACATGTACAATATCTGGTGGGTAAAATCGATAATTGCATCAAATATGCATTGTAATTGGAATATATATCTAAAGTTAAAAGAGATATTGGATTTTATCTTGAACAAAGGGCTACATCCATACTTCAATAATAGATTTCATTATTTGAAATCTGATGAGTACGACAATCTACGAGTTAGCCTAAAACCCAATCTTTAAAAGGAAGAAGGGTCTAAATAACGATAACCCAATAGAAGATCATCTAAACCAAAGATCCATAAGATATGACGATTGACCTAAATGGTTCATCTCGAAACCGTCCAACATTAAATGAGCATTTATGAATAATCAATAGATTATTATTGACAGTTACTGCACCAAATTCAACAGTCAAAAATCATGATGGCCCTTTTTTTTTTTTTTTTTTTGGTAAGTAAAAAATCATGATAGCCCAATTGATAAATGCAGGTGGCAGTTATACAAATAACACCCCTTAAAATTATTCAGGAATCAAATGCAGGCGATGGTTACGTACATAACTTCCCTCATAACTATAGAGGCGTAATGCCATGGGATAGACAAACTGACACTCACAATATACTTTTTTTTTTTTTTGTTAAGTAAGTGATTTGGATTAATGGGAGAAAAAAATTTACAAGTAATGATTTATCACCAAGTGTTTTTCCGACTTGGGGATAAACCATAACCGCTAGGGCATGCCCCGAGCACATTAATACAACGAATAAAACCAAGAAAAATAAAAATGCTGGAATTCATGCACACACTCACAATATACACCCTTTCCTTGATAGGAAAAGGAGGACCCCAATTCGAGAAAAATGCTCAGACAAGCAAGCAAGTCTAGACACTATAGAAGCAACTCTTTTGTACAAGTGCACTCTTCCAAAGCTACTCTCTCGAGTGTAATATCTCAAAAGTTGCTCACTCTCTTAAGTGCATACTTCAAAGTCCAGTCCTCTACTAAACATTCAATCTCCGTCTACTTGCATTTTACGTATTTTCTCCCTCCTATCTTTCTTCTCATATAGAAAGATTACTGATTTGAGCATCAGATAATATATCGGGGAGTAAGTCCCGTATTTTTCTTACTTATTATTTGTCTATTTTGATATGTAAGATATAGATTCAGAGTAATCAAAATTGAACCCACTTTCAATCAAACACCCAAATAAGGAGGTTTCCTAATTCGTTCAACAATCCAAATCTAGAGATATATCATTAGCACCGTCTGTGGTAACAACGAAATGTCTAACCATATAGCCAAAGAAAGCGAATATGATGAACACCAAAACTCAAACAAGTGCACCAGCAAAGGAACCCGTCTCCCATGACGATGACCCATTTGTGGGTAGTCATGGAGAAACCTAACCAACCACCAATGTGAAGATAGTTGCTTGGGTGGACACAAACTTCAATACATGTCTGAAGGAACAACCACTAGGGGCTCTTTTCTCCAACTCTCATTCTTCGGCATCCAAAAGGAGAAGTCGAAGGAAGAAACAGCCCGCCAAGGAGATGATTCAGCAGCCTGATGACCTTAAGGCTCGAGAAGCCACAAGCGACAAGGCCTAAATGTAGCTAGAAGGTCGACTAAGTTTTGAAGCGTGGGATAAAAGCCCAAAGGGATGGAATTTACATCGCTCTTGAGACAATTGAAGGCCTTTAGCCTCAGAAGAGGCCTTATGCAGTGCCCTGCCAAGGAAGACCCATAGCCGGCCGACCCAACATGTCTCCCCAAATAACTCGGAGTTGAAGATCATCCCCAACGTTAAGAGGATTCGTTCACCTCCTAAGTGAAAGAGAGAATTCAGAAGATCGAGAAGTAGCTATTCAGAAGAAGCACTAACAGACACTTGCCCGACTTGAGCAGGTCACCATTCATGAGGAATCCAAACGTAGCATCTCCCACGTAAATTCAAGACGCTGACCTTGGAGCTCTACGAAGAAAGTTTCGATCCGATGGACCATCTGGATCACTTCTGAACTATGCTAGGATTCCAAGACCTTGATGATGCGGCCATGTGTCTTTGTTTTTCATTGACCCTCAAGGGGGATACTCAAAATTTATTCTATCAGCTGCAATTGAATTCGATTAGAACTTTCCAAGAGCCGGTC
This sequence comes from Nepenthes gracilis, assembly GCA_033239525.1. Taxonomy (NCBI): domain Eukaryota; kingdom Viridiplantae; phylum Streptophyta; class Magnoliopsida; order Caryophyllales; family Nepenthaceae; genus Nepenthes; species Nepenthes gracilis. The sequence goes on along the minus strand of BSYO01000034.1, from coordinate 5,954,624 downwards.
GACAATTTCTTGTTACAGTTTGCCTCCAGCAAGAGGGAGGAGAAACAGCCATGACACCTTGTCCGCATCCGACAAGGGTCAAATAAAAGTTTGAAGCGCTTCCTAGCTTGATTCAACACTTATTTTTTTGGTAAGTAATGTGTGTACTGAAATTGTAAAGAATTTACAAAACCTATTCTATCTCCTGGTCTCTATCCACCTTGGAGGTAGAACAAAAAGTTAGGGCATCCTCCGAGCTTCACATATCATATCAAATCATAACATCAAAAATAATCTTTGATAGACAAGACAATAAAAAGAGGAAGTCAATGAACCTAAGACTCACTCCAACCCGGACGTGATAAGTTCCAGCGAACTACATTAGAGTTTAAGCTATTGTTATGGCTAGTCACTGTTAACTCCATCTTGTGACGAACAAAATCTGTGATTTGCTTGACCAACTGAGCTTCATCCCTAACACCGGAGTTGTTGAATATTCGTTGGTTGTGTTCCTTTTAGAGAAGTAGATCGTGGCTGCCAATGTGAGGTGAAGGGAGAGGGCTTTTGCATTTGTGCCTTTCCATTTGCTAACCGCCCAATGGATATTCGAGGTCCATTTGGTGTATGGCTAGTATAGTCCTGCCCTTTGACACATCCTTCTCTAGATTCCAGCCATGAAAGCACATCTAAAAAAGAGATGATTATGGCTTTCAATTTCAGTGTTGCAAAAGAAGCACGTATCTAAGAGGTGGGCAAAGTGACTAATACGGTTTAGTGTGCTTAGCCATCTATGGATGCCCAACCATAATATAAATGCATGCGCAGGGATGTAGTATGGTCCCCAGACAAGCGACGCCCATGCCACTTTTTTCTTTTGCACCATGGAAAAGCTTGTACGTGGACCGAATCGAGAACCTACCATCATGGTTGGCGCTCCATTTGATCGTGTCCTACCTATCCGGGTCTGGGTTGCACGTTTGTGGGTTGTACGTTTGCATACTATCTATATTGCTTGCCACCCCGAATGAAGTAAAGCTGAACTCTTTTATGCCGACCGTGCAGTCGGGTGACTTCTTCAAGCACTTGGTGCAACAAGAGCCTAAGACATTTCTTGAGGCAAAGACCATCACCAATGCATATCTTATCGTTGAAGAGGCCAATGAAATAAAGAGGCCAAAGCACACACACCACCATTCAGGAACGATTAGGGGGAAGAAGTGAAATGAGATGGCTTCAACACCCAAGATCTTAGGAAATAGCCGAGGATAGAATCGGGCATTCAGAGAGAGTTGAAACCTTAGAACTTGACTCCTTTGAATGACATCTGAACGAACATCCTTATACAAATCCAGGATGAAAATTTCTTGAAATGGCCTAAGTAGCCCAGGAACTTGGAAGGAGGAGGCCAGTTTAATTGCTATTTCTATCATTAATCTCTGAGTTACAGTATTGAGGGCTACCAGACACTGTAGAAAGAGATTGAGACCCTCATCCAAAAAGGGTACCTCAAGAAGTTCCTAGGAGACCTAGAGTATACCTTCGGGAGTATAGACGATGACGAGTTGAGCCCATAGGAGCAGCCACGTAACCCGATTTCGACCAAAGTAATTAATATGGTGTTTATGAGACCACCCAAAAACAACACCTCAAACCCCTAGAGAAGGTTTCCAGTAGCTAGAAATAGAGGATATGAGTTAGAAATAATATCATTAGTTTTAGCAACGACTATATAACTCATGTAATAATTCTCTATTCTGATCCTCTAGTTGCATTTTTTTTTTGGTAAGTAAGTTTAATGAATTAAATGAAAAAAAATTTACAAAATCGATGTTCTAACACTAAGTGTTTTGCCAACTTAGACTTAGAACAGCGAGCTAGGGCATACCCTGAGCAACATCTTGAACAAAATCATGAACCGAGTTACAGAAAAGAAATTATAAAAAAAACCTCATCGAGATGAGAATTCCAAGAGAACCGAAGGCTACCCGGCTCCACGAGTATACAAAAGAAAGAACAAAAAGGAAACTAAAGTGCCACAAAGAGAAGCATCCAAACACACAAAGAGCCACAAGGTCAAAAAGAGGACAGCTCTGGGCATGCATAACGACCGCAGCCATGGTTTAGCACCCAATGTCCAAAGACCAAAGAAAGCATTTTCCATACTTCAAAGACAAAGGCAAGGCACACGTAATGATCCAACATCTTCAGTCTTTCAGCCTCACAAAAATACGTAATCAACACCCTACCCACAAATTCAGCAAAGACAACCATTAGAGAGCCCGCCACATTCTAGCATCTTAGATAGTCAACACAGCCTAGCCTTAATTTCGCTGACCACCAACACCAAGTCAAAGCCAAGACAACCATCCAAGGATTCAGGTGCACATGACAAAGGGCTGAGCATACAGGCCAACTACTCGCATAACAAGCAACAGAGCCATCACTCCCGTAGTCATGAACACCAGCTTCAAAGATGGAACAAAAGCCAAGTTCGGCAGCCAATTCTGCAAAGATTCTGAAGCCCCAGCATGCTGGAGCCAAACTAAGAAAGCCCCAGAAAACCCCCAGCCAAATCAACAAAGAAGAGCAAGATCTCATACACCTCACAGCCTACAGCAGACATCTCTAACTCGTTCAGCCTCAATAATCTTCATTAGGGAAATAATTCAGCAAAAAATTGAAGAAAACACTACCCCAGCAACAGACACTTCAGGTAGCTTTCCAATAACCCACTGCTCCATATTCATTCTGTTAACCCAAGGGTAGCATCAGCCAGCGCCATATATGCCACCAAACTAGGACCAGCTCCAGCCAGCGCCATTCTGTTAACCTCTAGTTGCATTTGTACTTGTTTTGGATGATACACATGATTACTAATTGAAACAAGTCTTTATTAATAATGAATGTTTAAGAAATTTGCTATATCTCAATACCTATTTTAAGCTCGAATTAAAAAAGATTCAAATGAGACTAGCTAAGGGACCCTTATATGGACTATATAACAACCTATTTAGGGGACCATTCTGTTCGGACACGAAGCAGTGTTTGACTGAGCAGCAAGAAGGGATAAGCACACAGTAAAGAGAGAAAGAAGAAGAGAAAGAGAAGGCCAAATCTTTTACGTAGAAAACCCTTTTAAATAAGGAAAAAACCACGGGACTCCAATCCACAAAGGATTGCACTATGTGGGTTTTCGTTTACACAAACCACCGGCTATACAAGACCTAAGAGACGAAGAAGAAGAAGAACAGAGCTTTTAGAATGCACACCCTCAGCTCTCTCTCTATTACACTTCACTTTTCTCTCACTCTGTTTCTGCAATTGCTCACACATGCATACACACACACTTCTCACTCTCTCTCTATAGATACAAAATACACACATATATGTATACTGGCTGATGAGAGTGACGGCCATGCCAACGTGGAGGTCACCTGTACAAGTAGCAGCCTGGTGATCGTACACCTCTATAATGGCGCTGCAGACTGTCGGGTCCAGTGAAGACAGCGCCCACTCAGCAAATGCAGTGCACTTTCCCCATAGATCTCGTGTGCTTTGAAAATCCTCTGAGCTGGCCTCCATGTGTGCTTTCTGTCTTCAAGTCTTCAGGCCTCCAAAAATGCCTCCAGGCATTGCCCATGGACCTCAGGCTCCAACATTGCTTATTAGTCTGCGGACCTTATCTACGTAAGAGTCTACGGACAATATTCGTGCAAAAGGTCTGCGGCAAACTTCCCGCAAGGGAATGAGCCCAAAAAACTTTCCCTCACAACTAAGTGAGAATAAAGTTAGTTAGCCAAGCAATGTCACAACAGGCTTCAAGATTTCTTCTGGGTAAAACTTTGGTCATCATGTCTGACCCATTTTCATTTGACCGGATCTTCTCTACTGACAGTCACCTTTTATCAATAATGTCTCTCATTCAATGATATTGAACGTCAATGTGTTTCGATCTCAAATGGAATGAGGAGTTCCTATACAAATATATGGCACTTTGACTATTAAAAAGCACCATTTATTTTCCTTGAGTTAAGCCCAACTCTTAAATGAATCTTTTCATCCATAGCATCTCCTTGCTAGCCTCGGTCACAGCAATGAACTCGACTTTCGTAGTAGAAAGGGTGACGCACTTTTGCAGCTTAGATTGCCAAGAGATTGTCCCTACTAACAAACTTGACGAACTACTCCGAGGTGGATTTTTGAGAGTCAATGTCCCTGGATATATCTGCGTCTGTGTAGCTGACCAACTGGAGCTTCTGATCTCCAAACTGCAGACCTATCTTTGAAGTCTCTCAGAAATATCTAAGAATCCATTTCACAGCAGACCAATGCTCTATCCTTGGATTTAAGAGGAATCTGCTGACAGTATCAACCACATGAACAATGTCTGGTCTTATGCATTTGGCTACCTACACCAGGCTGCCAACGGCTGATGAATATGGGATGCCCCTCATGCTAACTTTATCTGAGTTTGAGGAAGGACATTGCTTCCTATTCAGCCTGAAATGGTTTTCCAAAGGAGTGCTCACAGGTTTGGACTTGTCCATATAAAAGCACTGTAGCACTTTTCCAATGTATCTCTCCTGGGATAGGCAGTGCTGTTTGTTCTTCTACTCATGAAATATTCTGATCCCTAGAATTTGCTTCACAGGCCCCAAATCTTTCATCGCAAATAACTGTAACAGTTGCTTTTTTAGCTCCTTGATCCGAGCACTGTTCTGTTTGACAATTAACATATTGTCCATATAAAGGAGAAGGATAATTGGAAAACCTTTGCATAAAGATACAGTGGTTAGAAGTAGTCTTTTGGTATTTTTGATCGACCATGACAGACTTAAACTTCTTGTATTACTGCCTTGGAGCCTGTTTTAGCTCGTATAAGTTTTTCCTTAGATGACAAACCAATCCTTCCATCCCCTTGACCTCGAACCCTTTTAGTTGTTCAATGTAGATTTCTTCCTCAAGGTCACCATGGAGAAATATAGTTTGAACATCTAGTTGTTCTATAACCAAATCTAGGATGGCTGCCAAAGTAAGCATGACACGAACTGAGGACATCTTCACCATTATCGTAAAGATCTCATCAAAATTCACGCATTTGTGCTGATTAAAACCTTTCACCACCAGTCGGCACCTCGACTGCGTGGTGTCCTCGGATATCTTTAACCGGAAGACCCACTTGTTCTTCAGGACTTTCTTCCCCTTAGGCAAGTCAGCTAACTCGAACATATGATTTTCACGTAATGAAGCCATCTCATCTCTCATTACTTCCATCCATTTTTCTTTGTTCTCGTCCCTTACAGCCTCATCAAAGTCTTCAAGCTCACTAGCATCAGTGAGCAGAATGTACTCGCTGGGTGATAGGCGGACAGGTGGTCTCCTAGCTCTCATGGATTGTCGAACAGGTATCTCCTGAGCGTCCTCAGCCCGTTGAGAAATGACAGCTTTCTCATTTTCATCAAATGCCTCAGCAACTTTCATTGTCCTTAGCTACACCCAGGCCGTTGACCTCGTCACAAAGAGGTACTGGACAAGCATCATCAGCAATAATCTTGTTTGTCAGTCCAATTTCAGAGTTGACCATCTCACCAATATCTTTGATGGTTTCAGCTTCAACAAAGGTAATATCCCTTGATCGAACATGCTCTCGCTCAATTGGGTCATAAAGTCTGTACCCCAGTTCATCTTCTCTATAGCCTAAGAAGATACATTTCTTCGTCTTTGGCTCAAGTTTGGTCATATCATCATTTGGGATATAAACAAAGGCTTTGCACCCAGATACCCGCAGATGGTCATAAGACGGCTCATTTCCTGACCAAATCTTCTCTGGTACATCACCATCTAGTGGTCTACAGGGTAACCTATTAATGACATAGGCCGCGGACTTTAATGCTTCTGCCCAGAAGGAATTGGATAGCTTCACCTCAGAAAAGCATACACCTAACCCTTTCCAACAGTGTGCCGTTCATCTAGTCCGCCACTTCATTCAATTGTGACATTTTTGGTGGTGTTCTTTGATGACGTATGCCATGTTTTCTGCAGTAGACATCAAAAGGCCCAATGTACTCACCACCATTATCACTTAGAATGGTCTTCAACTTCTTTCCTGTATGTCGTTCCACTAGAGCATGAAAATGCTCAAAAGTATCGAGGACTTGGTCCTTAGTTTTCAGTGGGTAAACCCATAATTTTCTTGATAATCATCAATGAATGACACAAAGTATTGAGCTCCTCCAAATAATTTTTCTTTAAATGGTCCACACACGTCGGTGTGAACTAGGTCAAGGAGTCTATCTTTACAGAAGACAAGTCTCCTTAGAACAAGACCCTTCTTTGCTTTTCATCCATGAAGTGAGGACAGGTCCTCGAACCATCTGCCTTTATTCTAAAATAAGGCCTTTCTTGGCCAAGTGACATAATTCCTTATCACTCATGTGGCCAAGCTTGTAGTGCCACTTGTCTGATGACTTTTTTTTTGGTAAGTAAGTGATTTGGATTAATTGGAGAAAAAAGTTACAAATAGGATTTATCACCAAGTGTTATTCCGACTTGGGGATAAACCTAAAAAGCTAGGGCATGCCCGAGCATTTTGATACAATAGATGAAACCTACTAAAAGACAAAAATGTAGGAATTCATACAATACTAGGAAACCACACAAGATGGTTCCTAAACAAGGAGCATGCCAATCCATGGCAAAAAAAAAATTTTTAATGTCAGCAACAAAATGCAGCCAGTATTTATCAGCCACGGTTTTAGCAATATCAGCCAACAGCCAACATCTAACAAACTCAAGAAGAGCTTCGACTTCGTAAACCGGAGCAACTTCACCGAGTCCCCATCGAAAAAGTCAGCATACACATCAGCTTTGAAAGGCAACCGACCAGCGGCTGAATTCCAAAGCAGCAAGAACATCTTTGACTAACTAACATAGCAAAGAAATCTCAAAAGAAGCCTTAAATCCAAGGCTCCGGCCTCATAACGCATCATACCAATGCCGGAAATCATCCCGAACCCGCAACAGGCCCAACCCGCAAAGATCTTCCGGTCACAGCTTCACAGCCTCGCACCATCAAGGCACAGAGCACCAAACCACAAGAAGCCAAACAAAGAAGACAGGGCAGTTCCAAGATCGGGCCAGCACCTAATCAAAAACAAGTCATCGCCAAAGCAAAAACTCGACCAAGAACATGAAAGGCCAAGACAGCCTACCAATTCCTTCCACTTTCGGACAAATGATAACTGCAATCTCAAGAAGAAAAGATACACCAAACCACACTCCACTAGCTTGCAACAACAAAACCTATGCACCAACGAGCAAAGAAGGAGCATAAAGAGGCAGCAAGATATCATATACCATGCCACAAACCTCCGTGATCCACCAAACGCCATCGCTGTGGGCAAGAATCAACCATCACCGGGAGGGAATTTCAGCTACTCCCGATGCCGAGAACGAAGCATCCACAAATTCAGCAAGTAACATTGCGTAAAAGATCTCGAGACAGAGATGAATCCCACGCCCCTCAATCACAATCTGCCGCAACAAAGGATCAATAAAGCCGAGGAGGCATGTACCAATCATTGCAACACGCCATACATTAGATGAAGTTGCAAGGCAACGACATCAACACACTCAAGCTAAATTAGCCGCATAATCGGGCCTATGGACTGCAACACTGTGGCACTCCTCAAAGAAGAAGGAAGATAGCAACCAAACGGTACCTCATTCAGCCTACTGCTCCACAAAGAACCTCCCAATCCAAACACATGGGCTCCCGAACCCCATCACAAATGGGCACACAAATGTGGGACAGAGCAACTCCAGAGGACAATCGGCTCCTTCAATTCCTTCAAATGAGACAGCAACCCATTGAAAATAATCGATGCAGAGCAAAGGGCAAGTAACAAACGCACCCGAAGGGAGACAATCAACCGATCGATCTTCGGCCAAGTCTCGCATCCCGCCATTCAGCTCGAATCCAGAGCAAGACAAAGATCCTCAAACCGACCACCAGAGCGAAACTCGGGAGGGAAGACATCGAGCGGCAGCGAAGACAATCAGAGCGCCAAACATTCGCGAATCTCACAAGCCAACCAAACCGGTGGGGCCAGCCAGAGCCCGGCCAGCAACGACACCAACCAGCCGAGACGCAAAGCCCTAGGGCAAAACAGTCAAGAGAAGAGGGCCTCGCGACGGGATAAAAGGAAGAGGAGGAGAGACGGGAGACGGCCAGGCTAAGCACCAGGAGACCGGCCGAGGTCGGCTCCGGCGCTGCCCGGCCAGGTGAGAGGCGTCGCTGAAGGCGCGACCAAAATCGAGTTCAAATTTTGAACTCGAGGGATGAAGATGAAGAGAGAAGCGGCCGAGTCCCAAAACAACCACGTTAGCCCAACCGGGCAAAACTTCCCTCCCACTTGTCTGATGACTCCTCATTGCTTGCAACATTCATGTCCCTGGACACAGCAGGTGCCTTCAATACGTACTGGCCGGAAGTCTTCTATCCTTGGGCAATAACCATAGATCCTCTTGTTAACTTTCATTTTCTATCACAGAAGGTATTACAGTAGCCATCATCATCCAGCCTGCCAGCTGAGATTATGTTCATTCGGATATAGGGACATGCAATAAATCTTTCAACGATAGTCTTGTCCCATTATTAGTGACCAGCAACACGTCACCTTGGCTCGCGGTTGGGGATGTTCTTTTATTACCCATCCTTATTACTCCAAAATCACCCGGAATCTAAGAAACGAATAATCCCCTTTTAGATGTCACGTGAAGGGAGGCACCGGAAAAACACGAAATTTGAAACCCGTCTGGCACTGTTCATCTTCCTCTGTGTTTTGAATACTGTCTGGCCCGCCTTCACCATCCCCTGCCGGCGCCCATGGCGCCGGTCTCCTCGACTCCTCCTCAACCCTCTGCCTGCTTTTCCTCCCTTCCTTCCCTCGATTTCTCACCCCACCAATTCGAAACCTCACACACTTTCCTTCCGCCCCGGCCGGCTACCCCGTGGCATCCATTTCCCCTGTCCCCCGTAAATCCAACCACTATCTCGTCCTCTCATCCCAACCCGGATTTCCTTCCGCCATCATCGGCATCAAGCCCTCGGCGTCCCGTGCGTCTTTCCTTTTCTTTCATGGAAGCTTCGCCTTCCAGGGATATGTTGTTGAATCCACGCCCTCCCTCGCCCTCCTCGCCTTCCCCTTCTGCCCTTGTTGATTGCTCACCACTGTCGAAATCATTTGCTGTTTTACCTTCCCAATCCAAATTGGGTCGAGCCCTCCTCAACTTGGAGTCTCCTTCACTGCTCCACCCCGCGAATGAGGCGTGTGGGATTGTGGCACCTTCTGTTACCCCCGCCTGCAATGTGGGTATCCTTTCCCCTTCCGACCCTATTATGGTGCGAATTAAATCTCCTCGTGGCGTGGCTTCGGTCCCGGCTCGGCTGCAATTTTCAATTCCTCATTGCGCTTCGAAGTTTGCCATCGTGGCTCTAACACCGCGTACCTCCCAAGCCCGAATTTCCCGCATCCAAATTTTGAGTCAACTCCGCTGCTCCAAAGCAGCCCAGCCCTTCGTGATGTTCTTGGGCCTCTGTTGTTGAAAATTGGACCGTTGGAGGTATGTCTCCTCTCAAATTTTTCCCGCCAATTACTTCCGATACGGAGAATACTATTCTATCCCCCCACCCGAGGTTATCCAACAAAGTTTAAAACTATGGGATTTCATCCTTGTTGGATATTTCATTGGCAACCCCGTGCATTTTAATGCTGTGAATAATATTACTAGAAAAATCTGGAAGCGTTTCGAGCTTCAACATGTGGCGGGAAGCGAATCGGGTTTCTTTTTTTTCCGATTTTCTTCCAAAATAATGCTCAACAAATGTCTTGCCAGTGGTCCCTGGTCGATTGCTGGCCATCCTTTTTTCCTGAAGGAATGGATGCCGGGTATGATGCTATCTCGTGAGGAACACAAATCCATCCCTACATGGATCACTATGTCGGGCATCCCGTTTGAATACTGGACCCCCCTTGGTTTAAGTTGGATTGCGAGTGCGGTTGGCAAGCCCATTTGCTTAGACCCTGTCACTCAAAAATTCGAACGCATGGGTTTCGCTATAGTGTGTGTCGAAATGGGAGTCGGGGACCCCCGACCGGCATCCTTAAGGATTCGCACAACCGGCCACGCTCACATCTTAGATGATCAAATTCGAGAAATTAAAATTGTTTATCATCATAAGCCCTTACGCAGCGTCGTTCCCAATAAGAATGTGACTAAGGGCCCCGCATCCAAAGCTACCTGGCTCCCCAAGCAGGTGGACCCCACTCGAACTAACACATCCTCCATCCCCCCGAGTGTCTCATCTCCCAAGTATGCCCCCAACTTAGAAAAACCCTCCAAAAAAGAAATTGATCCGATGATCATCTCGACTTCAAATTCATTTATGGTTTTACAGGAGGATGAGCCAAATGTTTTCTCGTAATACCGAGTCCCGTCCAATCAGACCCAGTTAGTGGGGGTGGCCCTGAAAACCCACCTCCGCCAGGCTGTTTCTTCCTATGAATTGGAAAATGTCGTGGATCCGTCCACCAAATCCTTGATTGAAAACAGTGTCGTTGGAGGCTGCTCCAAGGGTGACTCAGTCCCCCCTCCATCTCCGACTCAAAATTTTCGGCTCCCTCTCTAGGCGAACCAGTTCCCCTGATACTCCGTCCTGCGGGTCTTTCTCCTTCGCCTGCTTCTGATACTACTGATACCCCACTCCAATGTCATACCCCCCCTCCTGACCCATTGGAAGTTGGATCTCACAGTGCCTTATTAAAAAAACCACTCTCTCCTGGCACCTCCAATACTAGGGCTGGTGCCTACCCCAAAAAAGGGGAGCAAGTATCCCCTGGAAAAATTAAAAAATCTCGGGGGGTAAATAAATCTTCCCCCTCTACCTCACGCCTTTCATGACTAGTATCATATGCTGGAATGTGAGGGGACTAAATGGGTGTGTAAAAACCCACTAAGTCTGCAACCTCATTAACTCTTATAGGTGCTGTATTGCTGGTCTGGTTGAAACCAAGGTCGCGGAGAAGAACTCTCTAAGTGTCTCTGCTAGAATAAGACCAAACTGGTCTTGGATCATGAATTACTCTGCGGAATCGAATGGTCGCATTTGGGTGGGTTGGGACCCCCTCGTGGTCTCGATTAACATAATCGCCATGGAGGTCCAGGTCATCCACGCTGAAGTCCTATTCAGAGACGTTAATTTTCGGTGCAAACTTAGAAAGTCAACGAAAAGTCCTCTGGGAAAGTCTTCGGTCTATCTCTAATTACCCGGGTGATCTCCCCTGGGCCGTTCTGGGCGACTTCAATGCTGTTAGATCCCCGTCCGAGGCCCTTGGTGGTATCTGGCATAACAAAAGCTCGTCCGACTTCGATAAGTGCCTAAGAGATTGCGACCTGGATGACGTCTGCCACGAAGGAGCGCACTTTACCTGGAACGACGGTCGCGACTCATCCCTTCGCATATATAGAAAGCTCGACAGAGTTGTTGCCAACGGGAGTTGGTTTGACTCAAGCGCCGGGCCAAAGCCATTTTTCTCCTGCCAGCTTTTTCCACCACTCTCCTAGTATCCTCCTCCCCTATGGTGACCCTCCCAAAAATCACGGTTTATTCCGTTTCAATAATTTTCTTTCTAAATCCCCTCTTTTTCAAAAACTGGTTGCTGACGCTTGGTTGCTCGACACCGCTGGCACCCCTATGTTCCGGCTGGTGTCTCGCCTCAAGCTCGTGAAAATGCAACTGAAAAAATTAAATATTCACGAGGGCGATGTTCATGAGGAAGTCATTCGGTTAAGAAAAAATCTCGAGGTTATCCAAACCCAACTTCCTTCAAACCCCGAATGTTACCAAAAGGAGCGCAGCTGTAGGGAAGCTTATCGCGCTGCGCTGGTCAAAGAAATTGACCTTATCAAGCAAAAAGCTAAGATAAGGTGGCTAAAAGAGGGAGATCAATGCAATAAGTTTTTCTTCAGAACTGTAAATGGTAACCACAACAAAAACCGCATTATCTCCCTCATCGATGATGATGGGAACCCTACCTCGGGTGCCGAAAGTGTTCAAAATCTGATTGTGAATCATTTTAGTAAGGCCCTGGGGGAGGGGCGTATGTACGGCTCAATTAACGCTGATCGGCTCAGTCCCTTCATTCTCCACACTGTGCCCGACTCGCTCATAGGCCCGCTAACTGAGCCGGTCAGTGATGAAGAGATCCGAAAGACGATCTTCCAAATTGGTGACTACCGTGCCCCGGGTCCTGACGGATTCAGCTCTCACTTCTTCAAAGAATCATGGGACATTGTTGGCCCTTCTGTTTGTGAAGCTATTCGCGATTTTTTCACCCACGGAAAGCTTCTTAAACAAATAAACACTACGATTATCAGCCTGATCCCAAAGATCAAGTCCCCTCGTTTGGTTTCTGATTACCATCCTATTTCATGTTGTAATGTCATCTACAAAGTTATCTCGAAGATTATTGCAAATCGGCTAAAGATGACATTACCTTTTCTTGTTGATAAGAGCTAAACGGCTTTTGTGGTCGGGCGCCACATCGCTGACAACATTCTTCCGGCCCAAGAGATCCTTCATAAGTACCACCTGGCCATGACCCCCAAGATGCACTATGAAAATTGACCTCATGAAAGCATACGATTCAAAGGCATTGGGATTTCATAATTTCTATCCCGACCCTCATGAAATTCCCGCCAAAATGATTGACTGGATAAAACAATGCATAACCACCCCCTCGCATACCCATCAATATTAATGGGGAAGCTATCGGTTTTTTCAAAGGGGAAAGGGCTTCGCCAAGGCGATCCCGTCTCCCCTTATCTTTTTGTCCTGGTTATGGAGGTTTTACATGGGATTATTGATTTCAAGGCTTAAAATGAAAATTCAAATTTCACTTAACTCAGAGGCATCCCAAATTGTCATGTCAAGCTTTACGACGACCTTCTCCTATTCTCTCATGCCGGTGTCGATTCGACTCGTATTCTCAAGAGCTGCCTTGAGGAATTTCAATGGCTCTCTGGGCTTGTGGCAAATGTGAATAAAAGCGAAATTTTCATATGCTCCAAAGACCAATCCCTTCCTCAGAAAATCGCTGATATTTGGGGGTTCAAAATAGGCTCTCTCCCCATTAGATACCTGGGTGTTCCCCTAATTACCACCAGGATGTCAATCCGTGACTGCAATGTTCTCACCGAAAAAATTACATGACGAATAAAATCATGGAAAAATAGGTGGCTATCTTTTGGGGGTCGGCTGCAACTCATCGCTTCTATTCTCTCGTCCATCCACCTATACTGGGCCTCTATCTTCATTCTTCCCAAATCCATCCTTAATTAGATCGACGGCCTGTTGAGGCGCTTCCTTTGGAACGGCTCAATTGAAGGAAAGACAAATGCAAAAGTTGCCTGGTCCGATATATGCTACCCGAAGGGTGAAGGAGGGCTTGGGATCAAGAACCTGCAAGCCCAGAACAAAGCCCTTGTTTGTAAACTTTTGTGGCGCATCCTTACAAAGGACCCTGATTCGGCCTGGTCCTTGTGGATCCATAGAACAAGAATAAAGGACCGATGTATTTGGACGCTAAAAGTCCCCGACTCAGCTCCTTGGAGCTGGAAAAAGATCATGAAACTTCGCCCTTTCATGTGTTCTCACGCTATCATGACCATCAAGGCGGTGACCGACACTTTTCTTTGGCACGACCACCGGCACCCTAGGGGTCCGCTTAGTAAGGCCTGCCGGACCGCATTCGTTTGGTCACGGGCCTCTCTTGGGATGCAAAGGTTGCTCATATTATTAGAGATGACCATTGGGCATGGCCTAATCCCTATGACCAGGAGGTTTCTTTGTCTTGCGTAAAATATGCCCCTTATGCCCCCACCCCGAGCGTCGAGATTTATTGAAGTGGAATGGGAGCCCTGATGGTTTTTTCTCCTCGAAGTCTGCCTATCTTCTTTTCCACCCCCCCAAACCCAAACTGATTTGGACAAATTTAGTTTGGGGTTCCTCCCATATTCCTGCACACGCTTTCACTCTTTGGCTGGCATTATGTGGTAGGCTAAACACTTCTGATCGCCTTCACGGGGTCCCTATCCTTTCCTATAAATGTATTCTTTGTAGTTTAGACGACGAAAACCATGAACATCTCTTTTTCTCCTGCCCTTTCACCCATTCCTTATGGAACTCTATTCAATGGAAAGCTGGTTTTCAATGGCCATATCCCGATTGGACCCACAACATAAATCGGGCTTCGACAATGGAAAGGAAAAAAATCTTCTTGCCCCGTCTAAGCGTCGACCCTAGCAGCTACAATCTATTTTATCTGGAGAGAACGAAATAATCGGATTTTCGAAAAATCAAGCCCTCAGGATTTGACCCAAATATGCTCTTCGATTATAAATGTTGTGCGGGACAAGTTAAAGGCCTCTCTGCCTTGTGCTTGCCGTCCTCCCATTCCGTTTGTGAGGCGCTGGATGTTATAAAAAAAAAAAAAAGAGGGTTTTTGTGGGGGTGGTGGTTCCCTGTATTGCTACCGCCGCTACCTTTTGCTCGTTTTTTTATTCATTTTGCAATGGGCCTCGCCTGTTTGCGCTGGTTTTTCTATTATGCTTTTTGGTTTTTTCCTCGACTTTGTTTGTTTTTTTTTTTTGCCCTTGTGGCGTTCTAAATTTGGAGGGATGTATATTGGTGCTCTTCTTCCGGGTCTTTCTCGGGCTCTCTCCCATAAAAAAAAAAAAATTTGTTTTGGTTACTTCTCTCCCTTCCAAAGCGTTTGATGCTCTCCACGCTTGGTTGTGGCTTTCCACGCAGCTGTAATCGCTAGCCTTTTCCGCTGATGTTTGATGATTAGTGCCCTTGTCCTAAAGGTTCTGATCTCGATGAGATTTGCTATTGGTTTGACAATTAAAGCTGGATATTTGTTTGCTATCTCGGTGACCGTGAGGCAGCAGTGCATGAGATGAATGGCTCTAACTGAGTGGGCTATCTCGCATTTTGTGATTTATGTTCCGAGCCTTGGTCTACCGCTTCTGGAGGTGGGAGCCGCTGCCGCTAAAGTGAATTATGGCCTCGAGTCTCGCTGTTTGCTTGGCGATGGCTTGTCGCTGTGGGTTTCGTGGCCGGACAACCAATGCTCATCTCTGGATGTCAAGATCAGAATCGTTTGGGTTTGTTGTGGAAGACAGGAGCCGAGCGGCTTGTCCCGCAATTGAGTGATGTTGATTCACCGCCCTAGTGTTCTCAGAACCCATTATGATGTAGCTTTTTGATGCATGATTCTCTTGTTGAGTTTATGCCGAGGGCCAGCTTGACTAGGGGTATATTGTGTGATGCTTTGTATGGATGGATTTGCAAAGTGCGTAAGGCGGTTGTTGAGAGAATGTTGACCGCTTTTTACTCGTATGTAAGCGAGGATTGTTGCTTGAGAAGGCCGACGATCCCATTTTATATGCCGTGGTGATTTGGGTGGTCCCGATTTTCTCGGTTGTCGCTCGTTTGGCATGGTTGCTTTAGCTCATAAAGATACTTGAACTGGATGTTTTGACCTGTGGGGTATGCTCGGGAGATTGATTCTCATTGTGGTCGGGATTGCATTGAGGTGGCCTCGGGTGAGCCTTCCCGCTTTTGGCAGGATTGAAATGTGGAGGTGTTCTCAAGCATGGGCAGTTTTTCGGGATGCTGCTCTACTAGGAACTTGCTCCTCTGGATATGCAACCGCACAAGATCTTTTCACGATGTGCTTTGTTTGGCATGGAAATTGAGCATTCCGGTGTCTCGCTCTCTTGGAGCCCGGTTTGGTTTGCCCGGATTGGAATCCATCAATTTTTGCCGGAGTGCATTTAGTACACCATAGCCGGAGTGGCCATTGGACGGAGTGATTTAACATCCGGAGTGCTTGTTTCACTATTAGGTCGAGAGGGCCGGAGTAAGTCCGGAGTGCATTTTGTCCAACGTAAGCCGGAGTGAATTGCGATGTTAAGGCCGGAGGGCTTAGTTGTCCGGAGGGCTTTGTTTCTTTGGAGACCGGAGTGCCTTCTTGCGCCACGCCATGACGGAGTGGCCATGGGACGGAGTGGATTAACTTCCGGATCTCACTTTTAGGCCGGAGTGGGTTTATGCAAGTCCGGCGTGCAAATGAAAACCGGAGTGACTTGCATGTCTTTAGGACGGAGTGGCTTTGATGATGAACCTGGAGGGCTGTGTACTCTTATTGCCGGAGTGAGGTGCGTGGGGGTCTTGTCAAAACGGATGATGATCTTGATGCATCTGGAGCTCATCCACACTTCATATTTTTATGAAGGAATTTTTATTTAAATGTGTAGATCGTTGTCCTCCTAGAGGCTTTTTATATATTATTGATGTATCGTTTGCTCGGGGTATGCCCTAGCATCTCATTAATCCAAAATTTTGTAATTTTTATATATTAATTTTGTAATTTTTCTCCCATTAATCCAAAATTCTTACTTACCAAAAAAAAAAAAAAAGTGAAGGGAGGCACCGATGTCAACCACCGAATTGGACTCATTGTCCGTCAAACTAGCCATGTCCATTTCACAAGTTAACAGGAGGTCACTTCCTATATCGACTGAGACGGAGGACTTTTCCTCACCTCGTCCCTTTTCTGCTTTGCTCTCCCTTTCAACGTTTTCACTCTTTCACTTATAACAATATTTTTAATGTGACCTTTCTTGTCACAATAATGACTCTTTGGAACCTCGACCTGGATTTACTATGACCCTTTTCACCTTACTTTGGGCCACATTATCTGCTTCTTCCCCGTGACTTAGTCACGAGCACCTCAAAGTGGGAAGAAGTGGAGGTTCCCTAAGACTTCCTTTCCTCAATCATGAGTAAAGATGCAATGACCTCATCCAGCTGAAGCGTATCCATCCCAAACAACACTGTCGTCATAATATGATCATATGATACTAGTAAGGAGGCCAGCAACACCAACGTCTTGTCCTCATCCTTGATCTACTCGTCGAGAGCTGACATTTGTGTCACAATTCTCTGTTGAACTCGTCCAGATGCTTTTCAAAGCTTCCTCCATCAGACAGACGCAGTCCATAAACCTGCTTCTTCACATGTAGTCTCATGGTCAAGGATTTGGACTTGTATCTGCTTTCAAGCTTCTCTCAGACCTTTGTCGGGTTTGACAGGTTAAGAACCTCTTAAAGCATATTGTTCGCCAAACATAGCTTAATGGTGCAGTTTTATAAGATCTCAAGATATCTCTTTTTTTGCCACTCTTCCTCGGTCAGGTTCTTTGATTTCTCATCCTTCTTTCTCAATGCTTTTATGGTTTCTTCTCGGGTTAAGATATTCTTCACCCTTTTCTGCCAAAGGATGAAGTTACCCTGGTTATTGAACTGCTCCACGGTAAATGGCAAATTCTTTGAGGACGACACCATTTAAACTGTAGCTTGAACTTGTCATTGATACCACTTGTTAGGACATGAAGCAGTGTCTGACCGAGCAGTAAGAAGGAATAATCACACAGTAAAGAGAGAAAGAAGAAGAGAAAGAGAAGGACAAATCTTTTATAAGGAAAACCTTTCTGAATAAAAGAAAAATCATGGGACTCCAGTCTACAAAGGATTGCACTATGTGAGTTTTTGGTTACACAAACCACTGGCTACACAAGTCTTAAGAGCCAAAGAAGAAGAAGAACAGAGCTTTTAGAATGCACACCCTCAACTCTCTCTATTACACTTCACTCTTCTCTCACTCTCTGTTTCTGCAATTACTCACACATACATACACACACACTTCTCACACACTCTCTCTCTACAGACACAAAACACACACATATTCGTATACTGGCTAATGAGAGTGACGACCATGCCAATTTGGAGGTCACCGTACAAGCAATACCCTAGTGATCATACACCTCTGCAATGGTGCTGCAGACTATCAGGCCCAGTGCAGACAGCCCCACTCTGCAAATGCAGTGCACTTTTCCCATAGATCTCATGTGCTTAGAAAATCTTCTGAGCTGGCCTCTTCATGTGCTTTCTATTTTCAAGTCCTCGGGCCTCCAAAAATACCTCCAAGCATTGCCCATGGACCTCAAGCTCCAACAGAAGAAGGTTCTCAGATATTACATAATGTCCAAGTCCATTTCTAGAATCTACGGACGATTTACTCATAAGTCTGCGGACAATATTACTCATTTGTCTGCGGACCTCATCTGCATAAGTGTCTATATACAATATTCGTGCAAAAGGTTCGCGGCCAACTTCCCACAGGGGAGTGACCCTAACACATTCAACTGGAGGTCATATTAGGAAGATATCCAATGACAGCAACCTATATGCTCACATTCCTAATAGCCGACTTACCCTTGGTTTACAATTCTATTCTGGGATAACCCTGCTTAGTCTCATTTGGAGCAATAACGTTGATCCCACATCTCAAAATGAAGTTCATAAGAACATGTGGCATCGGAGAAGTCCTAAGTGACCAAGTCACCGGCCAGACATGCTATTTATCTCAAGTCAATCATGTGATTTTAAATCAGCTGATTAAAGACTTCAATCTTCAAGACAAAGCAATACTCTAGCAAAGACAGTCTAGTGAGTCAATTGTCTAGATCCCTCTAGATCCTAGTGAGCTAGAAAAATGTGTACATATTAGAAGCTCACTAATAACTTTTCTCCAGCAAAACTCTGATGTATTTGTATAGATACCCGCTAACATGCAAGAGACTCTAAATGTAGGAATAGTCCACAAGTTGGGTCTCGATCTCAATCACAAGCCCATCAAACAAAAGTAGCAAAACCACTTTATTAAAAAATTGATCGCTATGAGAGAGAAAGTCAAGAAACTACTCAAGATAAGCTACATAAGGAAAGTCTAGTATCCAGACTAGCGGTCAAATGTTGTACTTATCAAAAAGCAATGGAAAATAGTGGGTGCATGTTGATTTCATTGATGTTAATAGAGTATATCCAAAAGACAATTTCTCGTTGCTGAGAATTAACTTGTTGGAAGACTCAACGTTTGGTGCAAGTTGTTGAGTTTTATGGATACCTATTCAGGTTACAATCAGATTCGGATGAGTTTCAATGACAAAGAGTACATATTTTTCATGACAAATCAAGGGATGTACTACTACAAAGTCAAATCCTTTGATCCAAAGAATATAGGAGCTACCTATTAGAGACTCATAAACAAAATGTTTAAGACACAATCGGTTAGAATATTGAAGTGCAAGTAGACAACATACTTGTTAAAAGTATAGCAACTGATGACCATATTTCTAATCTTAGAGAAGCTTTCAAGGTTCTCTAAGCATATCAGATGAAGTTAAATCCAATCAAGTGTGTGTTCAGAGTAACTTTGGAAAAATTCTTTGATTTTATCGTATCTCACGGAGAATTGAAGACAATCACAAGAAGATAACTGTCATCATGGATATGAACCTATCTTGGTCTGTGAAGGAAGTTCAAAGGCTCATCAGTAGACTTGCAATGCTCTCCCGGTTCGTAGCAAAGTTAGCAAAGAAATATTTCCCTTTCTTTAAGACCTTGAGAGGGACAAAGGTGAGCAATTTTCAGGGAACTACCGACCGTTAAGCTACCTTCCAAGAATTGAAAGGATACCTTGTCAATCCACCTCTCCTAACCTCTCCAAAAGAAGGTGAGCAACTATTTCTTTATCTTGCAATATCAAAAATAGCGTTGATCTCAGTCCTGATCAGGTAAGAGTCCAAGGTATAATTTACCAAAAAAAAGAATCCAAGGTATAATGACTGGCTTACTACGTTAGTAAAATCCTAACAAACACTAAGACTCGTTACTCGGACGCTGAAAAAATTATTCTAGCACTAGTCTACTCGGCTAAGACGTTACGATCGTACTTCCAGGCCTACAAGATCATTGTCCTAACGGACCAGCCATTAAAGGGGATCCTGTAGAAATCCAATATGTCCAAACGATTGATCAAATGGACTATCGAATTAGGCAAGTTTGATATGAAATTTCAACCACAGCTGACTATAAAAAGTTGGGCCCTTGTAAAATTTATAGTTGAAATAACAACCCCGATTTCCAATGTTGTCGATTCAAGTGAAGGTGCCCACTAACAAGGAGTTCCTATATTAATCTTGCACAGGGATAGTTCATCAACCCAATCAGGAAGCGGAGGAGGTGTGGTCTTAAGGACTCTAGATGGGTCGGAGATGAAATACTCAATAACTCTTAGATTCCCAACCACCAGCAATTTTGCCAAGTATGAAACCTTATTATCCTAACTCAGATTGGCAAAGGAATACTCGATTTTGAATCTAATCGTCCATAACAATTCAGAGATGATCATCAACCAGATTACCAAGAATTTTACGGTGTCTAACCCATTGCTTATAAGGTATCTTGCTAGAGTGAAAGGTTTGATCGAGGCATTCGACAGGCTTGAGATACTCCACATTTCAAGGGAAGAAAACTGAAAGGTGGATCAGTTGACGAAGTTGGAAACAACTAATAATCCTAAGTAGTATGCTTGAGACATATGAGAAGTTCTTGCAACCCCAAGCATCAAAACTCTGGAGAAAGAGACACTTTAGATCTTAGATAGTGAAAACTGGATGAGATTGTACAAAAGGTTCCTCGTCGAAGGCCTTCTAACGGAAACAAGAATGACGCCAAGCATATCAAGCAGACAACAAGTTGGTTCGCCATTATGGATAGGAGACTATATCAACAAGGTTATTCTGTCTCTTACATGAAGTGTCTCACACCATAAATGGCTAACTACGCGTTAAATGAGATTCACTTTGAGATATGCGGATCATACATTGGAGGCAAGAACTTGGCATTCAAAGTCATACGATAGGGTTACTATTGGCTAATAATAAAGAAAGACACTGTGAAATTCGTGAAGAAATATGAAAATTGTAAAATTCATGACAATATTTTTCATCAACCACACATAGAATTGCAGACTTTGTAGTCACCATGCCCATTCACATAGTGGGGGCTTGACATATTAAGTCAATTGCTCATTATATCTGGGCAAAAAAAGTTTGTCATAGTCAACATCGACTACTTTATGAAATGGGTATAAGCCTCTCCACCGACATAAATTGTTTTTTTGGTAAGTAATTAAAATTTATTAATGAAAAAGAAAACAAAAATATATAATCAATGTTCTATCTCCAAGTATTTTGCCGACTTAGATTTAGAACAAAGACACCGGAGTACACCCCGAGCACCATGAATCAAGTCATGAAATTCAAGGTAAAGTAACACAACCGAAGGAAACAAATAGAGTAACATCCACCTAAGGCCTACACCAAGCCACCACCAAGCATATCAGCAATCCATACCAGGCAATCAGCAGGATGCCAGCTTCCCCTCCAGCATTACCAACAGCAAGACATGCTCAAAAACACAACAGCTGCCATTCACATACATATTCGCGGCAGTTTACCGGGGCAAGGCAAAAGACAACTTCCCCAGAGGCAAATCCTCAAACGACTACAATAGCAAAGCAGGCCGTAGGAGCCACTTCTGTCAGCTCGGTGCAGGCAACCGCTACTGCCAGCAAGGTTGATTCAGCATCCTTCACTCCACCTGACCCGGCCATAGCAAAAGACAGCTTCCCCAATTGCTAAAGGCCTACAACTAATTTATCTCCATCAGCTTCATCAGACAGAGCGATTCAACAGCAACATCAAACATTAGGAAACACAAGGAGAGAAATCTAGCTTGCTTCAGCTAGAGACACGCCAGCAACAAAATACATCAGCGTCAAGGATCATGCCACACTTCAATTTAGCTTTCAACCCAAAAACTGCCTTGGCGAGCGCACACCCACCTCAGCCGGGCAAGGTAATTCATCCAAAAAAACACACACACACCCAACAAAATAACAGCATGACCCACAGACAAACATGCTCAAAACCTACAGCTCCACCACAATCGCATTCTCATACAGCTGATTGCAGCTTCACCCGAGCCACCACACCGTACTGGCAGAGGAATCCCAGGATTCACATATGCAGCAACATTATTATCAATAGCATACACAGCTGCTGAAGATGCTAATGCACAATTTATTTGTGTTGCTTCCCACCCTTTTATTTTATTTAATTAGCTGCTACCCACAGTCCTGTTGCATGCATCTCGGCAAAGGACAGCCAAATAAAAAGCCATCCTCATGCTCGGCCAAAAGAACAGCATCAGCAACTGACGACAGCAGGAGTGCACTGCTATAGAAAAAATCAGCATAAATCTAAGCCAGCAGGAAAACAGCTCCCACTCGTTAGCAACTGAAGTCAACAAAAGAATCCAATCATTCAGCTTGAAGATAGCAGATCACTAGCAAATGGTATAGCCGGTACTGCCACTTCTCCATCTTCTCCTTTTTTTTTCTGACTCAAAAGGGGTTAGCACCCAAGCCCTTTGGAGTCTTGGGAGATGGTTTCTGACGTCTCCGGGACATAGATTTCTTCCTGTTACCACCTGCTGAGCAAAGGAAGGCATCCCATCAACCCACCTGACAGAAGGCCCTCGAGGACTGCAGGAGAGTTCAGCACCACCATGAAAGTCTAGAGCAGCAGTCTCACACTCAACAGAAGCCTCATCTGCAACACAGGCTGCTTTGGTGCAACAAGGTAGGAGCCGTGAGCCGTGCAACGATTATCTTTAAGCTCCATCAATTGCCTGCGTAAACTCTCGACTTTAGAAGAAATCCTAGTCGCAGAGAGAGGCGAAACCTCCTTAACAGTTGTCCCAGCCTCAATCATGGCCATCGTCGACTCCACATCATCAACAAATGGAACACCTATATCTTGGTCCTCTTCCTGAAGATTATGGAGAGAAGTGACATACTCTCTACTGCATGATGGCCCTCTAAGATCAGTACTCGCATCCTTTGATGAAACAACAACTTCTTCGGCAGCAGGTTTCAACGAAGGGGGCTGCAAAACGGATCCCCTAGCGACCACTAGCCCTTTTTCCATAGCAGCATCAAGAGGTGGAGGTTGGGAATTCATCCCACTCCTGCTGAGCTCGATTTCACCTGAAACAAAGAAGCTTTCCTCATCATTCCACACACTAAATTTTCTGGTGGTCTTCCACTCCTTTGCGGAGTCCACAGGCTCCTCCGAATCCACAGAATCCTGTAGGACAGCAAAGTAGTTATTAGGAGGAATAAGAGTATCCTTATCAACGATGGCCAAATCCAAAGACTCCGATTGGAAGGAGTGTAGTTGCTGATCGTCTTGCCTGAGAAGAGGCAGTGGTTGATCCAAAATAGCCTGATTATCCTTGCTCACAGTAGCCATGTGATCAGGCTGCAGATACCCCATCTGGTTAGAAGAGGCTGCAGCAGCAGCAAGAGGCTTGCTGGGAAGATGCTCATCGATATGTCCATATATCCACTGACATAAATAACTGAACAAAATGCAATAGAGTTTGTTCAGCAGAATATCGTATATAGATTTGAGATTTCTAATGTCATAGAGACAGACAATGAAACCCAATTCATTAAAAAATGATTCACCAAATATCGCACAAGTTTGAAAATCCGATTGGTTAATATTTCTATCATCTATTAATGAGCAAATGGGCAAGTAGAAGTAACAATGAGTTGAAGATGAAGTTAGAGGACGTAGGAGGCTCCAAGGCGGAAGAGTTACCTTTCGTGTTGTGGTCTTATAGAATGACATCAATTGAACTTACATGAGAGACACCATTCAATTTATACTATGAAACTAGAGTGGTCATTTCAATATAGATCGATTTACACGGCTTTCAAGTCAAAAGTTTCAACTCACAAAGCAATTTCCAACAACTTAAAGAGTACCTAAATTCGCTCGAAGAGGCTTGAGACGCAGTAAGGTTGTACACAGTGCCTTATTAGCAACAGATTGCTGATTACTATAATACAAAGGTAAAAGCATGCCAATTGAAGGTGGAGAACCTAATTTTATGGAAATAGATGCTACAGGCAAAATCCCCAATCAAAATAAGTTATCCCCAAATTGGAGGAACCATTCCTAATCTCAACGATTCTCCAAAATGGAGTATATAAGTTGCACACCCATATTGAAAAACTAATCTCTGCTTTGATCCCGAAGTGTTCTTTATGACCCGGAATCCGGTGTGTTTTTGATTCCGGAGTGCTTTTTCTGCACTCCGGAATCCGATTTTTTGCTTTTATAATTCCCTGGATTCGCAGTGCTCCTTGTACTCCGGTTCCTGTATGCCTATGAGTCCGTAGTGCTTTTTAAGCACTCTGGAATCCGGACTCTTGTGTTAAACCCTGGGTTTGGAGTGTTGTCTTCTAAGGCACTCCGGAACCGGAGTGATTTAAATAAAAAAATGCTTTCTTGATTCGGAGTGCCCTTTGTACTCCTAAGCCGGCGCCTCGCTTTTCCGAGTGCTTTTCACTCCTAATCCGGCCGCTTTTGTAATCGCCCGTTTTGAGTTCTGTCCTCTCCGCCCTTCGAATTGGTGTGATGTTGGGATAAAAAAAAAAAAAAGGTAATTAACTCTTCACTTCCGGTCTCCGGATTGAGTCTTTGTTCGCGATTCGATGGACCGCCGCATAGCTTTCTGGCATTTTGGCGGAGTGATTTGGGACGGATCAAGCTTCGTGGAATGGCTATGGACGGAATGCCTCGCGCTCTTTAGACGGACCTCTCGTGCTCTCCGAATTTGGAGTACGGTTTTCCACGTACTTGGCTGGCCTGTTTCATTTGGTCGGATTGTTTCTGCGATCTTCTCCCGAGGGCCTTTTTCTCTGTTCTTCCGGTGAGTGTCATTTTGAGATATTGGTCGGAGCCGTTTGTGATTTTGAATTCGTGTGCATTTGTTTGCTGGAGTTTCTTTCTTCCGATGTGCATTTTTCCGGAGTGTATTGCGCTGATAGAGGCCGGAGTGAAAGTTTGAAGACGGAGTGTGATTGAAGCTAGAGTGTCTTTGTTGCCGGAGCGTCTTTAGAGGCCGGGGGTCTCCCCTACATTGTGTTCCTTATCTAAGTCGGCAAAACACTTGGGTGGTATTTGATTACTTAGTAATTTCGGGTAACTCTAAAGGCGATTTGTCGCCCTTGGGTGAGACCATCGTGGCTGAGATGCAAGCCGACTTGGTGCATTGGGAGCCCGGACAAGGCTTCATAAAGAGATGATTGTGCTGAATTCACTAGCTTCTCGGAATTTGGCCGATGAAGGTTCTTTGCTAGACGTGTTCTTTGAAGCATGTTTTCTTTGCCTCACGTCTTTGTATCTTTCTTCTTTGTCTTTGTTGTATGCTCGATTAATTGTTTGCCGATCGATGCTAATTAGATGGAAATTTCTAGTTTGTGCTGCTGTTGTTTGCTTGCTACCGCCTTGTACTCCTTGCTGTTGGAAAACTCGGGATGCTATGCGTTGTCGCAGATCCGGGTTGATGTTGTTAGTTGCTGCGAGATGATCGGATGGTTGTTCTGGTCTTCTCGGTAGTAACTTTTTTTGCTTTTGATTTTGTATAACGACAATGTTATTTTTTCGTTCTTCTGTTAGATAGTTCCTCTTTGGTTTTTGAGGAACTCTCTGTTGTATCAGCTGCTCGGGGTATGCCCTAGCGTTTTATGTTCTAACTCCAAGTCAAAAAACTTGGAATTATAACATATCTTTTTGTAAATTTTTCTCCCATTAATCCAAAATACACACTTACTTACCAAAAAAAAAAAAAGACATGGACCGTAATTCACCTCAAAAAATATTATCAGTAGTTTGACGTCGAGCATAGGTAAACCTAGTACATGTCACACGAACTGCTTATATGATGTGAATATGTTTCAATTAATAAAATGATCATTTATTTATTTTGTTGTCCATTTGAATGCTTGTGTATGATTGCAAAAATTTAGAGACCTAAATTACCCCTAAGTCAGGTAAAATTCTTCACCTATGCACTAACCTACCAAAACATGGTCAAAACCATGGTCCTATAAACCGAGCAACCCAAACGAGGTTGAAGAAAATAGCTCAAGCCCTTGAAGATATGAGTCTAACCCCCTCTAAAATGGTCAAAACAGAATAAAACCTTAGGGGGTTTTTCAGCATGAGTACGACAAATTCCCTCGATAGGAACAAGTACTATCAGTTGACAAAGGTCGACAGACTAGTACCCAACGCAGAAGTGTAATAAATCCCTTTAACAGCGACAAGCACCATTTGTTAAATGTGAGTGACAGTTTAGATCCCATCAAAGCCCAACGACTATGGCAATTAAATCTAGTCGGTCACAAAAAAGTTTTCCTAAACCAGGCGGCCAGCAGGCCTTGGCACCTAAATGACCCATAGTGGTTTTCTTGTAAAAGGCATCCTAAGGTTTCGATTTTCTTCATATTTTCTTATTAACTCCTTACAACCCTGATGCTTTTCATAAGTTGCACAACTATGGTACTGCTCTTTGTTGTCTCCTTCTAGAAGGGAAAAAAAATCCATTCGAGTTAATGCCCAATCTAGTGTTGTCAGTGCTTTTGGTTATATGATTTTCTTCTTTTATGCTTGTACCTATCCTGGTGCCCTTTGTTTTAGGTGGCTTCTAATATCAAATCACCCTCCACTTACAAGCCTGATTGGGGGTGATGGAAGTTGTCGCGGTGATTGTCATATTTCCAATGCTAAATCTCCCTTGCCCTTGCCCTTGCCAAACTTACCAAAAAAAAAAAAAAATCTCCCTTGCCACTCATCTAGTTGTTGGATTTATCATAGGTTTAGTAATTAAGGATTTGGCTAATGCAATATCCAAGTATCCTTCACCTATCTGATGAGGTTGATAGTGGTCGACGATGGAGCTAGTGATTATTAGGGATTGCTTTTGAAGAATACAGTGCTGCTGCCAATTTGATATCTGATGACTTTTTTCATACCAAAGAAACTTTGTATCGATAAAAATGTACTTGGATTTATAAAAAGTGCTCTTTTTTTTTTCAATGACTATTCAATAATCGTAGGTTGACTAATTAAAAATTCTCGCTTATGCAAACTCGCATAGTCCCATTATGAAATTAATACACTAGTTGAAGGATGGAATGAAAGCCAGCCATCTAGTTGGTCAGTCTTCCATCATCATGAAGTGAGGTGCCAATGTATAGGGATTTGGGCATTGACTTTGCGGCGATAGACAACGTGATGATTTGATTGAAAGTGTTCACCTGATACTCCTTTTTGGCACCAAATTGATGACCTTGCTATAACACTAGACTTATAAATATACTTGGCCGATTTTCTTGTTTTCCTTATGCTTTCTCATCTTGCTTAATACCTGCACCCTTTAAAAGTTTTTCTCTGTTTATGAATGGCTTCTTGGAGTTCTTCTAGAACGTCAGTTGTGTGTGGACTACATTAATTAGAAAAGGCACAATTAAAGAAAAGATGGTCATGGCTTTCCACTCCAGAGTTACATAGGTTGCATATATTTGAGAGGTGGATGATTATGCTAATACAATCCAGTGTGCTTAACATTCTACGAATGACCAACCATAAAATAAACGCGTGCACGGGGATGTGGTTTGGCCCCCATTCCAGAGAAGCCTAACCCACATTGTCTTTGGAGCCACGGAAGGATCTGTAGGTTGATCTTATGGCAAATAGCCCGTTGGAACTCATGATCCAGCAGATCGTGTCTTTCTTGGTCACGTTTGGGTTGTACTTTGGCATGCTATCAATGATGTTAGCCATTGATTAGGCCACTTCCACTCACCCTGGTGGATAATTTGATGAACTTTGGCATCCCAAGGTAATCCGATGACAGTCATCAGCCTCTGCGAAAATCTATCACAAAGAGTTCCCAACGGATTCCAATTGTCTAGCCATAGGAATGTCTCAGTGCCATCTCCAATGTAGTAGCAAAACTTGAGGCAGATTTCTTCTAGCTCCGTGTTGCAGATTTTGGGATTTTGATGGTCCAAATACATCGGTCTTTAATTTTGTGAGTGTGTACCCATGTAGACCAAATAGAATTAGGAACTTTTGTGATGACTCTCCATAGTAGACAACATATAAATGTCTTATTGGATGCCAAGAGATTTTTAATGCCCAATCCTCCTTCATTCTTTGGGGAGAAAACCTCATCCCAAGCTACTTTTGTTGTCATCCTCCCATTAATAGTGCCATGCCAAAGAAATTGACGAATGTACCCTTCAATCTTCTTCAGCACTACTTTGGGCATAATGAAAATAAAAGCCCAATAGTTGTAAATGGTTGATAGAATAGAAGAGATGAGCTGGGGCCTTCCTCCAAAAGAAAGCCATCAATTTTTCCACGAGGACACAAGTTTTTTCACCTTATCGATTATCGAATCGTAGTCCTTCACCGAAAGCTGAGTAGTGATAAGCAGGATACCTATTCTGTCAGGCCACCGGACAGAACAACCAGGGCTGATTTTGAAATTCTCTCAGCACTGTTCATCTTCTTCCCGATTTTGAAATTCTGCCTCCCCGCCTCTATCCTTTCCTGCCGGCGCCTATGGCGTCGGTCGACCCTTCTCCTTTTTCATGTCCGAATGCCTTGAACCTCTTCTCCCCCGCTCCCAATCTGCCCATTTCCAAAGCCCCTACATCTCCTGTTTTCTCCCGGCCTGCTACGCCCTGGCCGCTCGGGCTCATCCTCAATCCAGTTCTACCCATTCCAACTCCACTTCAACCGGCCCTGTTTCTCCTTCTGTGTCCAGCGCCTCTTGCCGTCGTAGCCTGCTCCGACGCTCCTCCTCTTCCCCTTCGGTGGCTTCCTCACTGTTCGGCTGCGCTCCCTCTCCTCCCATCTCTTCTCTAACCCGTCTCCCCGATTCCCACCTTTCGTTCAACCTCCCTGCCCCTCTTCCTCCTTCGTCCCCATCCTCTGCCTCCTTTTGCCCTGTTGTGGTCCCGAGCGTTTTGCTCGGGTCGGACTCTCGTTCAGCCCCTCTAGTTCCGACCGACTCATCCCCCTTGCCCCAACCACTCTCGTTGGCGTCTCCTGCCGGCGTCTCCATTGGTGAACCAGTTGTCTCCCTTCTCAATCCATGCTCTGTTGGCCCTCTAACGTGCTCTGCCGTTTCTCCTTCGGGAATGGGGCTTCGGCATGGATCCCTGGAGGAGTTGGCCTGCCCGTCTGCCTCTCCTGTAGAGTTTCCTGGTTTGAGTGATTCAACCGGCGTGCTTTCAGCGCAACGTCCAGTTGGAGTGGGCGGTGGTTCCATCTCGACTGTTGACTCTTGCCCCTCCAATGCTCGTGGCTCCAGCCCGCCGGGTGTCTCTTGGGCGTCAGTAATTGAGAAAAGGGCTATTGGAGGTAAGTGTCCTCTTAAATTCTACCCTCCTAATTCTACCGATTTGGAGAATACCATATTATCCCCCCTCCTGAAGTTATCCAACAGGGGTCGGACTTGTGGGGCACTACCCTTGTTGGTTATTTTGTTGATGACCATATCCACTTTAATATTGTCAGTTTTATCACCAAGAAAATCTGGAAGCGTTTCGAGCTACAACATGTGGCTGGGAACGATTCGGGGTTTTTTTTCTTCCGCTTCTCCTCAATAGCTATGCTTGATAAATGCCTGGCTAATGGCCCGTGGATGATTGCTGGGCATCCATTCTTTCTTAAAAAATGGTGGCCCGGAATGATTTTATCCCAAGAGGATCACAAATCATTTCCTACCTGGATCACCAAGTCGGGGATCCCGGTTGAATACTGGACCCCTTTGGGATTAAGCTGGATCGCGAGTGCGGTTGGAAAACCACTTTTTCTAGACCCCGTCACCGAAAAACTTGAACGTTTGGGTTTTGCAAGGGTTTGTGTTGAGATGGGGGTCAATGCCCCTCGTCCGGTATTTCTTAAAGTTCATGCTAGAGGCTGCGTCGATCATCCGGCTGATCATCTTTGTGAAATCAAAATTGAGTACCAGCTTAGGCCGGTTAGGAGGACCGCCCCGGATAAGAATAAGAACAAGAGTCACCCGTCTCAAAATTCCTGGGTTCCTAAGAAGGCGGTCCCTTCCCGGGGTCTTATTCCCTCCCCTGGGTCCTCTAAAATGTCGCCCCGCTCAATATCTCCGGCAGTGGCGGAGCCCCTGCCCATTGAGTCTGATCATAAGGCCATTACGACTTCTAACTCTTTCATGGCCTTACAGGAGGGGTTTCATGAACCTCCTCCCAGTCTTGCTAGCTCTGACCCTATTTCGGTGCCCGATGTGGCCTAGGCCGATCCCACTCGGCATCACGGCCCTGCCGCCATCGTCTCTTCTAGTTGGCTCCCTAACTCGTCTACCCCTCCCGGTTCTGTGAGTCCCTCACGCTGTCCGGTGCCTCCCAGTACCTCAAAAATGAGGATTGAAAAGTCCTCATCCGAACCAGGCCTGTCTGGTCCTAGTAACCACCATCCGAACCAGTTGCTCCGCCGGCCACCAAGCTTGGTGATCCACCTTCTAGGTCCCCTGGTAGTTTGAATAGTGGTAGTCCCTCTCCCAAAATTGGGGAGCGTCTTTCCTCTCGGAGAAATAAAAAATCTTGGAGGATTAAAAATCATCCCCCCCTCTCCCACTATTCATGATTAGCATTGCCTGTTGGAATGTGAGGGGCCTAAATGGGTTTGTAAAAGCCCATGAAGTCTGCAACCTCATTAGCACCCATAGGTGTAGCATTGCTGGCTTGGTGGAAACCAAGGTTAGGGAAAGAAACTCTATGACTATTTCCACCAGGATTAGACCTAATTGGACTTGGGTTATGAATTACTCTGCATCCTCGAATGGTCGGATTTGGGTGGGCTAGGATCCCACTCTGGTTTCGTGCAACGTACTCGCCTCGAAGGAACAGGTCGTTCATCTTGAAGTCCTTTTCCTCGAGGAGAATACCCGATGCCTGATTTCTTTTATCTATGGTGCTAACTCTGAAATTTCTGGTAGACTCCTTTGGGATAGCCTTCGGATGATGTCTAAACATCTAGGCAACCTCCCGTGGGCTGCCCTTGGGTATTTCAACGCTATCAGATCCCATACTGAGGCTTTGGGTGGTATCTGGCACAACAAAAGCTCGCTAGATCTGGATCACTGTCTTAGAGACTGCGATCTTGATGACGTTTGCCATGAAGGTATGCACTATACCTGGAATGATGGCCGCGACTCTTCCCTTCACATTTTCAGAAAGCTTGATCGTGTGGTTGTGAATTGGCATTGGTTCGACAAATTCAGACTGGCTAAGGCCCTTTTTCCCCCTGCTAGACTGTCTGATCATTCGCCTTGTATCATTCTCACCTCTGGGTTCTCCCCCAGAAAAGGCGGGATGTTCCGGTTCAATAATTTCCTCACAAAATCCCCTAATTTTCACTCTTTGGTTGCAGATGCTTGGTCGGATGTAACCAATGGTTATCCGATGTTCAGGCTTGTAGCTCGTCTCAAGCTGGTGAAAAAGGCTCTGAAAAAGCTTTTTTTTTTTTTTGGTAAGTAAGTGTGTATTTTGGATTTAACGGGAGAAAATTACAAAAGAATTGTGTAGTAACTCCAAGTTTTTTGACTTGGAGTTAGAACATAAAATGCTAGGGCATACCCCGAGCAACTTGTACATCATAGTAAACCTCAAAAAGCCCCTAGATTAGCGATTTAACAGAGTAGAAAATGAACATAGTCATTATACAACATCTAATACAAAATCAGTTGCTCCCGAGACGAATTGATCAACACATCCGGTCAGCCCGCAGCAACATACAAGAGCTAAACAATGCTGGTTACGACAACGCCTTGCCCAAAGATTCCACCCAAGGCACCAACAGCCATCCATCTTGGGGATCACCATGAGCTGATCCACAACGAGAGAACCACCTGGCTCACCAACCAGCCCAGCGCAAATCAGCAGGGAAAACCACCCCATCCAAAGCGAAAACCCATTCTTGGGGATCACCACGAAGGCGGTAGCCAAATCCCTCATTTGCGGGAACCCATCACGCTCAAACAGCAGAGCATGGCCCACCCAAAGGAAGAATCAACCGGATAGGCATCAAAATTCCACCCATTCAGCACAATTCCAAGAAAAAGAACATCCAAAATCAGGATGTAATTCAAATGGAAAACCAGCGGCTCCAAAAAAACTGCAACACCTGCACCCCAAGGCCAAAGAATGCACGCATCGGAAGCAACACTGAAAGAACACATACCTGATTCCACAACCAAAGAAGAGGACACTGCCTACTACCGGTAGGGCAAATTTGCTTCCAAAGAAATAACAAAGGCCGACCGCAACCCACTCCAACAGATAGCATCATCACCAAAAAGGCGCCCGCCAAAGGGCCAAAATTCAGCATAGCAGGCCACGAACTGCCTCCGAATGCAGCTACAGACCGAATGCAATTTTGCATCGGCAAGGAAATATGCAACAGCAATCGATTCCGGGCAAAGAGCCAATATCGCACCGCCGGACCACTGGAGCACAACCACTATTCCATCAGCAACATCAGCATCTAACTCAAAGACACAGATCGAGAGTATGCATATCAAGACACCAATTGGGCGGAGATTAAGGCCAAAATCCATCAAATCAGCAATGCATTCACACGCACGTATAACCATCCAAATGCACTTCTACCGCAGCAGATCGGATGATTCATATCTCATTTAAGCAACAAGACCAACTAAACTGGCTATATTAGCCGAGATATACAAAGGTAGAGAGCCAGCCAAAACCGACCCAAGCTGACCAAAAACCAAAGTGAGCTGCCCAATTCCAACAAACAATTGAACTGACAGGTAGATAGCATTCCCATCCATCTACATCAACTCAAAGAAGTATTGCAAAACGAGCATAGCATCGAACACATACTCACCTTCGCCCGCAAAACATTGGCCAGCCACAATTTGGCGTAATTTGCCGACACCGAAGGCCGCTACCAATTGATGTAAAGCAATCCAATGGATTACAATAAGGGCATCACCACAAACAGGGGAAAGGCATTCAAAGAACCATAGGGAACCATAGCCATCTCGCTCAGCCCTCAACCGTAGTTTCCACATCCATAAGCAAAAATGGGAAAAAACAGCCCGAGTAGTAAGAGCAAAGACAAGGAACATACGGCCGCATCACACCTTCGAGCCGAGACAACAACCCACGGAAATTGTTGCCAAGCAACAACTTTAACAAACCGGCCGAGTTAGCAGACACAAGCATTCCAATGGAATGCACCACGAACGCCATAGTAAAGCAAAGACTCGGACAGAACAATACCTCACTCAAGAAGAGCATTCAAAGAACCGAGCCATGGACCACATCCCGGTCGGGACGAGGCCAGCAAAGGATGCAACACGGGCCAGCAAATCCGAGGCGCACACACGGGAACAAAGAAGCTCTCAGGAGAGAGAAACGAGGGCTCAAAGGACGAGCGCCATCACACTCTCAGGGGCCATAGGACCCCAGCCACGAAATCTACAGCCGAAGGAGAACCTTCGCCCCAAATCAGAAGACGAGAAGAGAACTCCAACACGCACGAAGCTTCAAAAGCATCGAAGGTGCCGAGACCGACAACCCCGAGAATGGAGACGGAAGGGTGAAGACGAGGAGCCGGGTGAGGGTGGGGGGCCGGGCAAGCATCCGGGAGGCCGGCCATGGCGGGCACCGGAGCCGCCGGCACCCAAGACGGAACCGTCGAGGACGTCCCTTCTGTAAAACTGTGCTTCAAATGTTAAGCCGCAGAAGGAAGATTCAAAATTTGAAAGAAATTGAAGAGGAGGAAAGACGGGAGACGGTCGGGCTAGGCAGCCAGGAGACCGGCCATGGCCGACTCCGGCGAGCTGAGGATCGTCGCTGAAGACGCGGCCAAAATCGAAGTCAGATTTTGAATTTGAAATTCGAAAACGATGAGAGAAGCGAGAGGGTGACCTTACTAAGCAAAAAGCTTAGTGTCATCTCGAAAAAGCTTCTAACCTTGTGGCGTTGAGGTCATGCCTCAAAAGCAAAAAGCAGAGCTCATGCCTCAAAAGCTTCTAACCTCAACGCGGCCAAAATCCCTTCTGAAAAAGCTTAATGTCCATGAGGGTGATGTCCATGAGGAGGTTGTTCGCCTGAGGAAAAAGCTTGAGGAGATCCAGGGTCAAAACCCTCCTAACCTTGTGTGCCATCTCGAAGAACGCAGATGCAAGGATGCTTACCATAATGCGCTGGCCAAGGAAGCCGACCTTACTAAGAAAAAAGCTAAAATAAGGTGGCTCAAGGATGGTGATCGATGTAATAATTTCTTTTTAAGATCATTTAATGGGAACAATAATAAGAATCGGATCATCTCGCTCCTTGATCATGATGGGACTCCTACCAATGGTATTGAAAATGTCCAAAACTGATTGTGGACCACTTTAGCATGGCTCTTGGGACCGGGCGCACATACGGTTCGATTAACGCGGATCGCCTTCGCCCTTACATCATCCACTCTCGTGCAGAATCACTCATGGACCTTCTTGCGGCCTGTAAGTGATGATGAGATCCGCAAGACTATCTTCTCCATTGGTGATTATAGAGCCCCGGGCCCTGATGGGTTCAGTGCCCATTTCTTTAAAGAAGCGTGGGATATCGTGGGTTCATCTGTTTGTGAGGCCATCCGTGACTTTTTCGATCATGGTTTGCTCCTCAAACAAATGAACTCTACGATCATTAGCCTGATCCCCAAGGTTCAGTCTCCTCGGCTGGTCTCTGACTACCGCCCCATTTTCTGCTGTAATGTCATCTATAAAGTTATCTCGAAGATCATTGCCAATCGGTTAAAGATGACGTTACCTTATCTGGTTGATAAGTGCCAGACGGCTTTTGTGGCGGGTCGCCAAATCAGTGACAATATTCTCCTGGCCCAAGAACTTCTCCACAAGTACCATCTGGGTCACGGCCCCCCTCGATGTACTTTGAAAATTGACCTAATGAAAGCCTATGATTCTGTTCACTGGGATTTCATTTTATCTGTTCTGACCATCATGAATTTCCCGCCCAAAATGATAAAATGGATCAGGCAATGCATTACCACCCCCTCGTACTCGGTCAATATTAATGGGAAAGCGGTGGCTTCTTCAAAGGGGGTAAAGGTCTTCGCCAAGGCGATCCAATCTCTCCTTACCTTTTTGTGCTGGCTATGGAGGTGCTGAATGGTATCATTGACCTTAAGGCGCGCATGAACAAAAATTTCACATTTCATTGGAAGTGCGATGTGACCCATACTGTCATGCTGGCCTTTGCGGATGACCTTCTCCTATTCTCTCATGCTGACGTGAGCTCCATCCGTATTCTCAAGGAATGCCTTGAGGAATTCCATTGGCTGTCTGGTTTGTCGGCAAACATAAATAAGACTGAGACCTTCCTTTGCTCTAATGACCCAGCTCTGATTCAGAATATCGTTGATGTTTTGGGCTTCAAATTGGGTTCTCTCCCCATCAGATACCTTGGCGCCCCTCTGATTTCCACCAGGTTGTCAATCCGTGATTACATGACCCTTACTGAGAAAATTACTCGACGCATTAAATCTTGGAAGAATAGGTGGCTCTCATTTGGAGGTCGCTTACAATTGGTGGCCTCGATTCTCTCATTTGTCCACCTTTACTGGGTTTCGATCTTCATCCTTCCCAAATCCATTCTTAATCAGATCGACCGCATCATGAGGCGATTCCTATGGAATGGATCTTCGGAAGGTAAGGCAAATGCAAAAGTGGCCTGGGCGGATATTTGCTACCCTAAGTGTGAAGGTGGCTTGGGTCTCAAGAATTTGCAAGCTCAAAATAAAGCCCTCATCTGTAAGCTCCTTTGGCGCATCCTGTCTAAAGATCCTGATTCGGCTTGGTCTTCTTGGGTCCACAAAACTAGAATCAAGGATCGGTGTATTTGGACTCTCAAAGTCCCTGAATCGCTCCCTGGAGCTGGAAGAAAATAATGAAGCTTCGTCCTGTCATGTGCGCTCACACCTCCAAGATCATTGGTGATGGCATGGATACTTTTGTCTGGCATGACCACTGGCATCCTCAAGGCCCCCTTAGTGGGTTTTGCACAGACCGCATTCGTATCGCCACCGGATTATCCGGGGGACGCCAAGGTTTCTCGACATCGAGATGACCATTGGGATTGGCCTAACCCTTATGATCAGGAGGGTTCTAGCATTGCTAAAAACATGCCCCATTATCTACCCAATGCCGAGCGAAATGACTCCCGAGATGGCTTGGATGCCAAAATGGTATTTTTCGACTAAATCGCCTACCTCCTTTTTCACCCCCCAAACCGAATCTCTGTTGGACCAATTTAGTCTGGGTCCTTTCCATATCCCTACCCATGCTTTTACCCTCTGGTTGGCAATCAAAGGCAGGCTTACATCGCCACCGTATTCACGGTGTCCCAAATCTATCTCTTACTTGCTCCCTTTGTGACTCGGATGTCAAAATCATAACCATCTTTTCTTCTCCCCGCCCGTTTTCTAATTCCGTTTGGACCACCATCCAACGGAATGCCGGTATTCATTGGCCTTACCAAAACTGGCCACAAAATGTCAGCTGGGCTGCCCTCATTTGGAAAGGCAAAAATCTTTCTGCATTGTCTAAACGTCTCTCTCTGGCGGCTACTGTCTATTATATTTGGAGAGAACGAAACAACCGTATCTTTGAGAAATCTTTGCCTCAAAACATCTCCCATATTTGTTCTCAAATATCAAACACTGTGCGGGATAAGTTGAAGGCCTTGTTGCCTCGTGCTAATCACCCTAACCGGACGTTGGCTAGGTGGTGGAATTTACTATAATAAAAAAAAAAATCCCTCTTATCTTTATGTTGTTATGTTTTTTTTTTTTTTTCTTCTTCCTCTCCTCTCCTCTCCTTTTTGTGTGTTTTTTTTTATTTGTTTTTTTTTTCGTTTTAAAAAAAAAACCTTTTGCTTCCCAGAGCATTCTCTGAAAAAAAAAAAGAGAAAAGGAGAGAAAAAAAAAATACACTTTGTTCTTGTTGGTTTCTCGTCCATTGGCTCTGCTGTGGGCTTCGGCGGCATGTTTGATACCATTGTATAGCACCTGGCTGGTCTGTTTTGAAGAGGTGCTGGCCTGGAAGTGGTGGGTTTCGCTGGTTGCTGCGTTGTGGTGTAAATATTGTGGATGGTTACATTCGTTTGGCTGTTATTCGGGTCCCCGATCTTTGGTGTGTCTTCCTCCCGCCTCGGGTGATGAATAGGGAGCTATCTGTTGGAATCTGGGCTGCCGATAATGGTGTATGATGCCATTCTTTGTCACCTTAGTAGAGCAGGTTTAGATTGTTCAGTCTTTTCTTGAAACTGTGTTGGACAATACAACATCATTTTGAATTTGGCCTGTTTGTGTTCTCTCTCCTATCAAATGATCTTTGTCGGGGTGCTTGATCATGCTACGGGCTCTTTGTAATGTCTTTCTTGGAGCCTTTCGTTGGTCTTTGGGAAGTAGGATAGTGTGGGCCGCTTTGTGGTGTTCGGCAGGTTTGGTCTTGATCTTGATTCTCGTGGTTGGTCTGTGGGTGGCAATCGGATGCTGCTGGTTTTCAGGGGACCTGTAGCTGGGGTGTTTCTGTAAAGGGCCTGGGGCTGCAGTAGTTGGAGCGTAGGGTCTGCCTGGGCACTGAATGAGGTTATTTGTTCTCCATTGTGATATGATGGAAAGTGATTTTGCTTCCTTGGCCTTGGGGCAGCTCTCGGTGGGTTATGGTGCTGTTGGCTCGATTTTTGTGTTCTCTACCTCTGGTTTGAATTGCTCTTGGGTTTGTTTTGTTGTGGTATGGTGTTGCCGATTGTAATTGGTGATGCACATGGTGGCAGGCTTTTGGCTGTCTGGTTTGGTAGATGGGCAGTGTCTTTAGTTGTTCAATTTTTTGATCGTCACTGCTGCTCGGGGCTTGTGGGCTGCTGGAGTTTCTTTCTCCTGCTGTATTATCTTCGAGGTCCTGTTGATTGGCGTGGGTGCATATACGCTTCATTGGCAATTCTTGATGTTTGGATGCTTCTTTGGTTAGATGCTGTACCTGATGGAATTTTCGGTTTTTGCCGGCGGCGCCTCCGGTTGCATCTTAGGTTGTTTTTGCCGCGTATTTTTTCCGGCATTACGTTTCTTGATAGATCTTTGTTGTTGGTATGCTGCAACCTTGTACTCTCTGCTTGGAAAACTTGGGTACTTCGGGTTCTTTACCTGCTCCGTTTGATGTTGTTTGTTGCCGCAGGGTGATCGGATGGATTGCTCCGGTCTTCTCGGGTGTAATTTTTTTACTTTTGATTTTGTATTTCGACAGTGTTGTTTTTTTCTGTTCTTTTGTTAGATAGTTCCTCTTAGGTTTTTTGAGGAATTTTCTGATGTACCAGTTGCTCGGGGTATGCCCTAGCGTTTTATGTTCTAACTCCAAGTCAAATAATTTGGAGCTATAACATAATTTTTTGTAAATTTTTCTCCCGTTAATCCAAATTACACACTTACTTACCAAAAAAAAAAAGGATACCTAAATATCTCACTGATAGTTGCCCCACTTTAAACCCCATAGTGGCTTGAATTTCCTATTCTAAGGTATCATTCCTCGTACAAATAAAGATCTCATTCTTATCTTTGTTTGCTTTTAGTCCTGAGAACAGTTTAAATTCCTTAAGGCAATCATGAAGAAATTTGGCTAAACCCATATCTGCCTTTGAAAAGAGTAACAGATCATCCACAAATGCAAGCATCATGGTACGGGTATGTTCACACGTCCAATGGAATTGAAAGAGGTTGTTTCAGCGTGCCCTTACCTCGATGATTCCATTAAAAACATCCATAGCCAATACGAAAAGGTATGGCAATAACAAATCCCCCAGTCTCAGTGTAACACCCCGGTATTTCGACTCGGATTATTAAATAAATTTAATAATAATAAATAATAATATATGTTTTTGGTATTAATAAATATTGTTAATATTTATTAAATAATTAATAATTAACAATAGGTAATTAATTATATTAAATAAATAATCATAATAATATGAAAATGTAATAATTGATAATAATAATAATAATAATATACAACGTATAACGTTTTAATAATAAATATAATTATATTAATGATAAATAATAAATTTAACAAAACGTATAAGTAATTAATATAATAAATAATATAAACGTTTAAGTAATTATAATATTAAAATTAATGTAATTAATTTCCACCATTATACCCACTTTCTTCTCGATTCTTCTTCCCTCTCTACCGTCTCTCCCTCTCGGTTTCTCTCTTTCTCTTCCGTCTCTCTCTCTCTCTCCCTTCCGTTACGCATCTCCATCTCCCTCTTAATTTCTTCTGTCGTTTCACCCCTTCGACTGTCAAGCGGTTTCAATTCCGTTCAATTAATTGGGCGGCCAAATTGTGGGTGTATAAATTGGGGTTGTGTGTTGTCTGAGCATCTACAGTCGAAGCTTCCTGTGCCGGAGTTGCCGTCATCTGGAGCCGTAGTCGTTGTTGCCGAAGAGAGCATTGCCGTCGTCAATCGGTGTCAGAGCCACAATCGCAAACCCTAGCCGATTGCTACAGTCGAAGCCGCCGCCGTTGCCGATTGCTGTGGTTGGAGCCGTTGCCATTGCCGTCGTCAGTTTACATCACCGTCGCCGCAAAGCCTCGCCGTCGTTAATCCCTCGCCGCCATGAATCCTAATCGTTCTGTTCAAATCAGGCAAGTAAAACATCTCTCTCGTTTGCAAGTAAAAGTTCCTCTCTCGTTTGCAAGTAATTCTTCTGTTAATTTGCAACTGTTCCGTCATCCTCTTCCTCTCCAAACGCTATTAAATCAGTGATATGTGTGGAAATTGTTATAAAAATGGAATTGGGCAAAAACAGAGCTTCGTGCTCTGTTGGCCGACTGGCTGTCGGTGTTGTGCAGGTGCGTGTGTGCTCAGTGTATGTGTTCGGCAGCAGTGTGTACCAACAGTTTATATTGGCTGATACGTACAGCTGTATGGGTATACATGTTGTACGTGTAGCTGTGTGAGGAGCCGTGGGTATTCTTACGGCATGTGTGTGGGTGTGGTGTGTGTACATATGAATAAATATATATATGTATATTCATGCTGTGTGTTTGTATGGCAGTGTGCCGGTGCGGCTGTGTGTGCACGATGCACGGTGGGTGAATGCTGTGTTGGCAGAATTGGAGTTCGCTGCATTATTGTGGTGATTGTGTTGCAATCCTTTGATTGCTATTGTCTAGCTACCTCAGCCAGTTTATTTGCTGCTGTTGCTTTGCAACAATGCAGTACCTGGTTTGTTTGGGTCTGTGCTTGCTGGTGTGATGCTGCTGGCTGGTATATGCGTGTTGCTATGGCTATGAATTGGAACTGTAAAGCCTTTCTATGCCACTGCCACCGTATTGCCTCTTGTGAATGCTCACTTTGCTCTTGATTGAGCTGCTGTCTTTGCGTACTGATGTAGAAGATGTAGCAATTGAGCTGCTGTCCTGTCTTCTGCTGATGCTGGTGCCGGCTGAAAATATCCCGTGATGATGTCTTCAGTTGTATGCATGATATCCTGTATCCAACTTGTCTTGGATGTTTCTTACTTACCAAAAAAAAAAAAAAAACTTGTCTTGGATGCATGGGTGGTGGATGCCAGTCTGATGATGAGGCTGACTGAAAGGTGCAGCCACTGCTGTTTTTTTGCTGGCACTGTTCTGGTGTTGTGAGCTGCTGCGTAATACTGATTTTTTTTGGAGTATTGCTGCTCATGTGTTGACGATATACACTTGTTGGGGCAGCATTTGAATTCCGTGCTGCTTCTGCTGAATGGGCAGTTGGATGTGTTTGGTATGCCAGCTAGGTGCTGTTGCACTGCAAGTGAACTGTCTGATGGTGCAGTTCATCTTGTTTAGTTTAGGCTGATGGCTATATCCTGCTGCAGGCAGTTTGGTTTTGCCTGGGATTGGTAATCTAATTTGTCTAGGAATTGCTTTTGAGTGATTCGCTTGTATTGTATGATTACCAGCAATTTTGTCTTTTAGTTGGTTTCATAGGTTGTATCAAAGTGCTCGGGGAATGCCCTAGCTTTTTTAGATTATCCCCAAGTCGGAAAAACACTTGGTGGTAATTCCTTACTTGTATATTTTTTCTCCCTTAAATCCAAACACTTACTTACCAAAAAAAAAAAAAAAAAAAACGATATGCATGGGTGGTGGATGCCAGTCTGATGATGAGGCTGACTGAAAGGTGCAGCCACTGCTGTTTTTTTGCTGGCACTGTTCTGGTGTTGGAGCTGCTGCGTAATACTGATTTTTTGGAGTATTGCTGCTCATGTGTTGACGATATACACTTGTTGGGGCAGCATTTGAATTCCGTGCTGCTTCTGCTGAATGGGCAGTTGGATGTGTTTGGTATGCCAGCTAGGTGCTGTTGCACTGCAAGTGAACTGTCTGATGGTGCAGTTCATCTTGTTTAGTTTAGGCTGATGGCTATATCCTGCTGCAGGCAGTTTGGTTTTGCCTGGGATTGGTAATCTAATTTGTCTAGGAATTGCTTTTGAGTGATTCGCTTGTATTGTATGATTACCAGAATTTTGTCTTTTAGTTGGTTTCATAGGTTGTATCAAAGTGCTCTTAATGCCCTACCTTTTTTAGATTATCCCAAGAAAAACTGTTAATTCCCTTGTTGTATATTTTTTTCTCCCTTAAATCAAACACTTACTGTGTACGTGGGCTAATTTTGTCAAGCTTGGACATTGATTTGAGTTGAAGCTGATTTCAGTTGCCAACAATGGTCTTTCCCACAAATCCTGCTGTGAGGCTTTGAGTTTGCTGGCCGCCTCCATTGGTGTATATTGGGCAATTATTTGTCGATCTTTGAACCGGATCCTGTTGCATTGCACCGCAAGATGATCCCGATATGTTAATGATTGTGTATCTGCTTATGTGTAATTTCATATTACATTTGTTGTTTTGTGTTGAACGTCCTCTCGATGCTTTATTTTGGTATAACTTTCTACCGCATGCAGGTATGCCCTAGCTCTCAATGTTTTTATTCCAAGTCAAAATACTTGGAGCAAAAATATTGCTTTTGTAATTTTTTCTCCCTATAATCCAAAATACTTATTTACCAAAAAAAAAAAGCTGCGTTGGCAGAATTTATAAATGGCAGAATATATGGTTGTGTGCTGTGCTTGATGGGTGTGTGTGCATAGATTGGTATATTTATATGTATATATTTAAGTGTCTATAGCCTAATGTGTTTATATAAATCTATGTATTTTTGAGTTTGGTATGATTGAAATAATGATCGCCGGTTAAGTGAATATTCCCGTATTTCTTTGATGAATTCCGGTAAAATATTCTTTGTGTCAACTTCGTTGGTGTGCGTATATTTATTGGCACTCTATGGTTAAGTTGAGGAGAACGTATGAAAACACCAAGGTATCGGGTCTAATGGGGGCTACAAAACCTTAGTGTAGTCTGCACTTTTCCAATACTGAATCCATATTCTGGAGGTTGAGGTCGTTTGGATGGATGCTTGTAATCCTGTGAACCGAATTGTGAGATATCAGCGGATATCGAGCCGAGGTGGTGTTGGGTTTGACTTGATAATGATATGAATATTCGTGATCGGAGGATCGCGAATATGTGAAAGTTATCCGATGGGATAACGAGGTGATGATTCGATTTGTGACTACTCACGGTGGCAAGTATCATGAGACCATAGGGTCGCTTGTCAAACTTGCGAGCACCGAAACCTTGAGGTTACCCACTGTGGGTCGGGTGTGTGAATTGAGGGTTCACAGTATGTATAAGGTCCAAGGAGACTTTCGTGATACTTGTATAACTTGGGACCTCATTTGTGAAGGGTTCGATGGAACCTATGTCGTGATTGTTACTCGGATTCGGTGGAATCCAATTTGCATCCTGGAGTCTTGTTGTCATATGGCCTTGAGTTATGGATACGACATGTTGTTGAATCTCAGATAATTATTTATGTAACTATGTTTCGAGACACTTTATTGTTTTCCATTATTTATTGTTTATTTACTTGCTGGGCCTTATGCTCACCTTGCGTTTTATTGGCTCTAGTGTAAGGTTATGACAGGTTAGAAGAAATCAAGTTGTGGCTGAAGAATTTCAGGATAGAGACTATCTTGGGATAAGAAGCTTGAGACTGGAAGCTCTAGAGTTAACTTGATTGATCGAGGTTTTATCGTTGGGATTGCGTTCCTAGAGTTCAGAATTTTTTATAAGTATTTATTATATTTAGAACATTTATTATGGGAATTAAAAATCAATATGTATTATTTAGTGATATATTTATGAGATCATTTATGATTTTGGGTTTCCGCATGGCTGTCCCGGGTCGGGTCCGGTGATCGGGCTCAGGGCGTTACACTCAGACCCTTTGCACCATTAAAAAAACCCATAGAAACTCCATTAATATTTATGGAGAAGCATGTAGTCGTGATACATTACTGGATCCATGTGACAATTTGAGGCGGGAAGTCCATCAATTCCAAAGTAGCAAGAAGAAAATCTCGCTTAATAGAATCATAGGCTTTCATAAGATCAACCTTCTTTACACATCTTGGGATTCCTCTAACTGTGTGGTAGAGGTCATGAGGTTAGTAGCTTTGTTACTTCTGCTCATTGATCCTGTGAGATCCAAAACTTTAACTGCTTGAAATAGGTTTGCCCCCTTTTAAATCAACATGCGAAAACAACCATTAAGTGGGCAAAATTGAATTCGGAATTGGCTCCTGATGTAAAAGCGGCCCATAAAGATCGGCCCGTCTACTGTGAGACCCAAAATTTACGAATGCCTTGCCCCTTTTACAGCAAGCGAAATTGGCTCCTATGAGTAAATTGGAACCGGCCCTTAAGTTGCGTGAAGGCGCCTTACGCAAAACGGCACAACAATTCGACCCGCCCTTTTTGCCTCGGATGAAATCGGCCCCTCAAGTTCGGGCCGAGCACGTGCCTACGGAGAAAACCTAACTCGTTGAATCCAACGAAGCGCGTTTAAGCGGCGATGAATGAGGCGAGTGAAACAACCTCGTTACCCCACGAAAACAAGTACGGGCGGGTAACCTACCCGACTTACTCCACCAACTCCTTCCTCTATATAAATCGATCAATGCGAAGGGAGAGGGAAAGGAAAATTCGGGCGGGTGCGATGGGAAGAGAGGAAAGGAGAGAGCTTCGGGACGTTGAGATTAGGCAGCCCCAACTCTCGAGCAAGCGTACTCCGTTTTAAAATACATGCATTTTGCATTTTTATCTCGCATATTCTTCCATTACGTTCTCCGTTTTTCCCATCTCGCATTATTCTCGTTTCGATTTCCATCGGCATTCTTGGTTTTCGATCGAACTCGGCATTCCGCATTACAGTTAAGCTCTGTTCTTTTGCGCAAAGATCGAACCCGGCATTCTGCATGTAAATTGAACTCCATAGAGAACGAAACCGGCATTGCATGTACTTAATCCGGCTTTTGTCACATGCCCTGGAACTCGCCCATTTACATATGAAAATTAGAACCGGCCTACCTTCATCTCAAAAAATCAGGATCGGTTCTTTATCATGTTAGAATCAGAATCGGCCCCTTTACTTGCAAAATTAAAACTGGCCACCATTGTTGTAAATCAAGATCAGCCCTCCTTGAGAATCGCAACCGGCCAACCTTGTATAATGAAAATGAAACCGGCCACCGTGAAGTAAAAGAAGTCCGGATTTTTCCTTGAAACGAAAGAAGTCTGGCCCCTTGGTATTGAAATCGAAATTGAACCTTGCGTCAAAGCCGAAATCGGCCTTGTGTATCGCAACCGAAATAGGCCCTGGCGTTGAAGTCGGATTCGGTCTTTGTATTGAAGACGAAAATCGAAATTGGCTTGTGCGTCGCCTCTTTTTGCATTGAAATAGAATTCGGGTCTTGCGTCAAAACCAAAGTC
Source organism: Nepenthes gracilis (assembly GCA_033239525.1). Classification (NCBI taxonomy): domain Eukaryota; kingdom Viridiplantae; phylum Streptophyta; class Magnoliopsida; order Caryophyllales; family Nepenthaceae; genus Nepenthes; species Nepenthes gracilis. The sequence continues at coordinate 5,909,738 of BSYO01000034.1, read as the reverse complement.
AGCTTTGTTCATTAAAAACCAAAACCGGCCTTGGTATTGAAATCCACCCCTTTCATCGAAACCGGCCTTGGCAGGTTTGGAATCGGAATCGGCCCTTACACATTTTAAATCGAAACCAGCCTATGTATTCAAACCGACCTCGGTGGGTTTAAAATCGGAATCGGCCTTTGCATATTCAAAATCGAAGTCGGCTTTGAGCACTTAAAATCAAAACCGGCCTTGATGTCGAAACCGGCCCTTATTTGTAAAAGTCGAATTCGGCCTCTTTGACGGTAAGATCGAAATCGGCCCTCTTTTACGTCAAAACTGAATACGACCCCTTGGGTATGTTGGAAATCAAACTACCCCTTTTCACCAAAATCGAAACCGGTCCTCATGTGAAAAGGAAGACTATTATGACAAAGATAACTCTGTTTTATGCTTTGGTATTCTGATCGACCTTCATCCAACTAAGTATTGATTTTGGTATTGCTTATGATTCTGTTAGAATTTATTTCCTGTATTAATTACTCCAGTTTTCTGATCCGCTACTACTTACAGATATTTATGCATTAGTTTGGCAATTGTTTTACGATAATCAGCATGTACCTTGTTGAGCTCCGACTCACTGTTTTCTATTTTTTCCCCCTACAGATGATACCTTAGAGCTCGTGCCTGACGAGTTGACGTGATTAGAGTTGTCTAGAGGATCACTGAAGATTCGGGAGCTCATTTTGGAGAAATAACATTGTAATGACCTGATCATGATTCATGAGCTTTTATAGTTAGATGTTTTGATTATGTATTTGGAAATGAAAATTTTGGAATGAATACGAATGCTCCTACAAGATGTTAGAATGACTTCCGCTAGGATTTTTATGGTTAATAATAAGGGTCCTAGATGACATCTCTGATCCTGTGTTGGCAAAAAAAAAAAAAATTCGTTCCGTCACAATTGGTATCAAGGAGTTGAGATGCCTTAGGAATTGATTGATCGAAAAGCGGAAGCTTAGGATAGGTTTCGAATGACAGGATAAATATTGAAGGTGGAAGATAGACTGACTGGGTTTAGTCATCCTAGTTCTGTAAATTAGACTAGTAAGGCCAGGACGTCAAGAAGCGTCGTGTCTTAGTTGCTGCTTAGAACAAATTACAATCTAACCAAGTTCTTCCTATTACAGGAATTAAAAGTCTTAACTGAAGGAATGACAAGCAGAGCTCTTGGTTACGAAAAGAAGAGGAGTCCTTCAGAAAGAAAAATATCCTGCCAGAAAGGTTCTAGTACCGACTAGAACTAAGCAACTAGAGTCGTTGAAGGAGTCCGACCAATTAGTAAAAACCTCAAAGGTATTAGAAAAAGTCATGTCCTCATAGGAACAGGCCTTGTTTCAAGGTACTAGGAGTTCGTTGTAATGGACATAAGGTAAGAAATTGTCCATATTCGAAGGGAACCCAAGCACCCAAACAAATTGCCCCGATTAAAGAAATTATAGATTCTGCAAAAGATGTGGAAGTATAATCAGCTATGGTGGAAGGTACAACTTTTCCGAAACACATGATGCTGAAACCTCTTTTATGCTGTGTTTCTTTAGTTTATCTGGATTGAGGATTGCAAACTTAGTTAGCTATATATTGATAATCGTGGCAATTTCTGGTAACTATGGATAGAATTATCCATACTGAATTAAGGTAGTAAGCTCTAATCGGTTTTGGGTGGTAACTTTTGGGCAAGCTTCCATAATAGTGGGAGAGTTGGATTAATAAGGATATTAGAACCAACATATCAGAATATGAAATTTTGAGCACAAGCTAGAATTAATCAAGGAGTTGGAAAAACAAAAAAACATTGAGAAAACTTTAGGATTATGTCTTTCTGTGTCACCTGTGGATTGATATTCTTGCGATAAATAGGAGATGAATCCCTTATCAGAATTACCTTTTCATTAATTGAAATCAGTAATAGAATGTCTCCACTTAAATGACGATCAAATGAATCCCCTAGGATGATTTCAAATAATGTGTTGATTCACCTACCAACGAGGTTTAAAATCGTTAAGTGTAGAGGTAATGAATTGGGCAACGGAATCTGAAGCCACATTGAACCAATGGAGACCGTATAGATTGCATTTTTTGATCTTGCCACAGGTTGAGGGTTGTGACAAGTTGTTTCCCTCGGTATGTGAACTTCAAGGTTTTGAGGCTGTGAAGTGTTAGGGTCTTGAGGTATTGAACAATGTGTAAGATTGTACCAAATCCGTAGAATAGATATAATTAGGACTTCTTATTCTGCTTTGATTTTTTTTTTTTTGGTAAGTAAGTATTTTGGATTAATGGAAGAAAAAATAGTACAAAAAATATGTTTTATCTCCAAGTATTTTGACTTGAAGATAAAAACAAAAGACGCTAGGGCATACCCCGAGCGGACAGTACAACAAATAATACCAAAATGGTCTCTAAGAGGACAACATTTACCGAAAAACAACCTAGGCATTAGCCCAGAATACAAGAATTCAAGTTCACCAGGATTAGCAGGTCATCAACTGGGGGCAGCCCGCAAACTACCTATGCACCATATTAGCCCAGCAGCCCTACCAGAATCAGCAAAGGAAAGGATCCCAGGCATCAAAAATACCAGCCTCTACTCAATGTTCATATAGGCCACTGTAGGAAACTGAACACTGCTTATCCAGCAGTTGAGCTTCCATCACGGGCACCAATGGCACCAAAAAATAGTTCAGCAGCTCATCACTGCAATCCAAGGCAGTACCAAACAATGCTTCTGCTTCTGCATCAGCATGCAATATAAGACCGATGCAACAGGGCCCCATCCCTGCAGCAGCTTCCGACAGCATCAGCATACCCCTTCACCATCATGGCACAAGAGCGTCGGACCTCAACACAATCAGAGAGCAGAAGCATAAACAGGCAGCAGCACATCCAGACAGCAGCACAAGTGCAGTTCCAGCAGCAGTTGCAGCACCCTGTATGGAAAAACCACAACTCTGCCACCCCGAGAGCATTATACCCCATGCCAGCATGTTTTCAAAAGTGCCAGACCCAAAACACAGGGCACCTGCAAAGCAATACCGCATCCAAGAACATGAATGGGCATACCAGGCCTAACTGCAAATTTTCTTTCTTCAAAAGACCAGCAACAAGACCCATTTACATCCAAAACCAAGCCTCCTCCAGGCAAAAGCCTACTACACCCAGCTCCTACAAGATCCACAAAGCAGAGTCAGCAGGGGGATCATACAGCCAATCCACCTCCAAGCATGCCAGAAAATGACACCAACGGCCAATCAGCCAACCGGCCAATCAGATAATTCCATCTTCAACCAATATGCTGCCAGCAGACAAGGGCAGCAGCATTGATCAACTTGCCAGATACTAGGCAAGATACTACCATCAGCAGCATCCTACCATCAGCAGTGGAATCAACTAGCAAGATACTAGGCAACTGCACCAAATCCCCATCCCCGCTCCAAGAAAATTTTCCAAGCAACAAATAAATCTCCACATCTTTACAACTCAGCCAGCTCCAGCATCTAACAGAGGAGCAAAAGAACTGAGAATCAGCAGCCTCTCCTAAAGGCTACAAACAGAATGAATATCACCGCAACACCAGGCAAGCCAATTTGCACAGCCTCCAGTAGATACAACAGCACGCGAAAAAAGATGTAGCACAACAACCAATATCACCAACTGGCGTAATCACCCGAGACCATGGCAGCAATTAAGCCGGTAAATGCAGACCGTGCCTCATGGTCGGTCAGCGACACTGACTAGCCCAATGTAATTCCAACAACGTCAAAGCCACCAAGACCGAAATAGCAACACCCGTGCAATTTCCTCGCCCATTGATGCAACAAACAACAATCGATCGCATCCCAATCAGAATGGGGGCGCGGTGATGTGGGGAACCACAAATACATCAATCCACAATATCCAAAGAGACTCAAGATAGCAAAGAAATGCAACCTGCTATTGGATCACAATAGCCAAAGGGTCCAGCAGCCATTCCATCATTAGCCCCAACCCACCGTGCAGCGGGACATCCATTTCAAGAAAGATCATAATTCCACTTCGTCCTAACAAAACAGGTACCCTCAACCACTTCTGCTGCGGCAATGAATAGCCACCACAGGCTTAATCGGCAAGAACCCCAAGCTTATTCACCACCGCTAACCTCCATTTTCGTAAAGAAAATGGAGCCCCAAAGAACACAGCAACTTACCAAAATAGGATCAATTCACCCCAACAAAGAAGATCCAAACTTACCAAAAAGTGCGGCGGCATCATCCAACAAAGACCCTGTGGAGGCAGATGAAAATCCCAGGAGAGCATGATTTATTATGCCCGAAAAGGACCAAAAGACCTCCAAGCACATTCTAATACGATTTGTTCAGAAACAGGTCAACAAGAAACAAAAATAAACCACCAAAAAAACACCAGGACAAATTCAAGGTCCCAGACAAAAAAATATCCCAGCAGCAAGGGCCTAGGAGCCAGAGGCGCCACTGGACTTTTTGGATGCAGCCTTTTTCTTTTTCCTAGATTAGGAGTCTTCCACTCAGCCTCGAAGCCTCTCAATTCATCTACCACAGAGGAGTTTGAAGAATATTGCTTAGTAATCCGCTTAATAGAGCTTGGGGTAAGCATAAATTCATCTAAGTCGATATTATGGTGTAGAGATTCGGAATCCAGGGAATTAGGATCCATATCATCCATCTGCATATCCAGGAAGCCATCCAAACAACTGGAATCATCGGGAAGACTAAATTGATGCGCACACTCAGCAGACAATTGTGGGATAGCACTCTCAATCTGGCTACTGTCAACAGAACCCACAAGGGGAGGGAGCTCTTCCTGAATAACAGTCCTGGTAACCCCCAAATCCGATTTGCCTGAGGCACCAGATCAGGAAGAGGGGAATTTGGCCTAGAAAGAGCCTGCGAATCATCAAAGGGAAGAGCTGGAGTTTCAATCACAGCCCCAGCAAGAGGTTCAGCATTTAGAGCTGCTATTGAGGTCGGGAGTGACTCCGGTTGGGGCAAGGCTTCTTCAGCCACAGAACAAGGGAATTTTCTAGAATTACCGTACACGTCAATTGGAGGCATAGTTACTTGGCAACCAGACTCCATATGAACCTCAGGATGAGGGCTTTCATTTAGAATAGGACCAGTTAGCCCTGAGCCTAGAGGCTTAGTATGAGAATTACCAGGAACGTGCTTGGACAGGCAATTTGTCTCCAAGTGCCCAATCTGTTGGCATCGAGCGTATCGGGTTGGCTTCCAGCTATAAGCTACATTCACCGAAGCAAATTTGGTAGAAGCAGAACAAGGATGAATAGCGATGGAGTTGGGGAATGGCCCATCCACACCAACTTCAACGCACATCCTTGCAAAGGACATATTTTCCATTCGAGCTGTCTTGGGATCAATCTGAAGAGGAATCCCAATCGTACTGGCTAACCAGCAAAGACCAGCGTGCGACCACAATTCGAGTGGTATATTCGACATTTTTATCCAAATTGGAAAGCGTTTGTGATCTTCTTTTGATAGCTCCATTCCAGGCTTCCATCGCTTTAGAAAGATTGCTTTGCCGGAGAAAATCCATGGACCAGCACGAATAACTTTCTCCACCATTTCTTCGGAAGGGAAGCGGAAGAAAAAGAAGCCGCCATCGTTGCCAGCGGTTTGCTTGAGACTGAATCGGGACCATAACTTCATGGCAATTGCTTTAACAGCCGTGAAGTGTGGAGGAGTGTTAAGGAAGTAGCCAACCAATGTATTACTCCAAAAGGAGTTACCTTGTTCTATGACCTCTGGCGGAGGTGAAAGAGAACCGTCGAGAACACAATGAAGTTTGGAGAGGGAAGAACCTAAGCTCGAGCTAAGCCCCGAACCGTCCTTCTTCACAGCATCAGCCCATGACTGGGGGGACACATCGTTACCGCCGGAATGGACGGGAACGAGTTTCAGAGACACAGACGAACCAGAAACCAGGGTCCGAGGCGAAGGAAGATTTGAGGAAGGATTTTTCGAGGGCGAGACGGCGTTCTGAGGAGAGAGGATGTGGGTAAGGACGGGAGGAACGGACACCGGAGGAGGAGCAAGGGGGTCGGTCATGGCCGTCGACGAGTACCGCTGCCAGAGCCGGGAGGAGCGTCAGGCTATGCTATCTTTTCACAGATGTGCAGACCCTGCCAAACTCCAGACTTGACAATGTCCTCTACTCAAAACTGTGGTAAGGGTAAGCTTTTTAACGTGACTGGCCCCACCGCTTCGCGGCCCCATATCCCAGAAATCCCGAAGGATTTTTTAGGGAGGCTCAGTACCACGGGTGCTTCCGCGGAGATTCGTACCCGGGTGGAGAGGGAAGGCGTAAGCGTTACTAACCACCAGGCTGAACTCCGCTTTGGCTATTCTGCTTTGAATTGAGGATCTATGAGGGGTATTTCCGTGGTATGAATATTCTTGAATCAATCTAAATCAAGGTTATCACATGGCTCGGACGTCCGAAGGGTAATATGGCGTGAAAATGAAGAAAACATAAGGTATCCTGCTTCTTCGATCTAAATGTACCTTGAATTCTATATTGAGATTTTAGTTGAGCATGGGAAAAGAATCAAACTTTCATGTTGTAATAGTGGCGGTAAGGTAAAATCGATTAAACCAAAGCTAGCTGATTGATCAGAGCACGCAGCGGAGGAGTGAAAAGAAAACTAAAGCCATGATTTATTGGTCCTTTTAGGATTAGCACTACCGCCAAGTTTAACTGAAGTGCATGATATCCATGTTCCAAAAAAATGTCCACTTTTTTTTTTTTTTTTTTTGGTAAGTAAGCATTTTACATTGATGGGAGAAAAAATTACAAATTCGATGTTTTAGCTCCAAGTATTTTAACTTGGGAGTAAAACATAACCCGCTGGGGCATACCCCGAGCGATAAGTACATACGGTAGTACATAACAGACCTTTAGGAGGCCAACATTCTACGTAACCTATAGTAAATGAAAAATATTACATCACAAAAACAGCAGGTCCAACCCACTAATCCCATCAGCAATTAACAGCATACTCTGTGCTGCTTCATCATCAGAAATCCAGCCTCCATCCAGGAAACCGTCATCATCTGTCTTCCCCTACAAAATTGATGCCAGAGACTGGCATCCTAAATCAACCAGCTCCAGCCGGTCCTCCTCCAAGCATGCCAAAGAAACCATGCCATCTGCAGCAGGAACATCGCCTACCAGCAAATGGCATCAGCAACACGACAAGGCACCCTGCATCAACAGGCCACACTTCATCACCGCGTGACAAGACAAGATCCTGATGCGGCGATCAACCGTCAGTAAGATCGCATCGCAAGGAAAAAAGCAACAGAACTAATTTCCATATCCAGCAAACAAGAAATCAAAGAAAATTCCAAAGATCATGGTCATCACCTCGAGATTACATCCAGCAGCTCACGGTCCCATCTTCATCACAAATCGGCAACAGCCAAAAAATGGAACACAGCTTCAAAGAATGTGCCCGGATAGAGCATCAACTGTGGGAGCTGAAATATTACGTAAAAGCAGGCATCGAATGAAATCAAAACCACCGCAACATGCCGCATCGAGACTCCATGCTAAGCGGCCATAGCAATTTTCCGAGCAAGATATAGCCACCTAAAGCCAAAACCGCAGACCAACCATGACATCTACAACATCCCAAAGGCCCAGTAAATAGCGAAGGGAGATAACCCCTCATAACAAAGAACCGTGATAGCTACAAGAACCATCGGAGATCAAAAAGCAGAGATCACCATCCGGATGTGCAAAGATCAAGCATCAAGAACTATCACCCATCCAAACTTCCGGACCTGCCCCAACAAAGCCCCATACAGTACAACTACATACCAATCAATCCCACTAATTGTAACCGCCGCAAACTGGGAAGAAACAACAACTTTTTTACAAGACACGTTCCAAAACCTGTCACCCCATCAACATCAGCAAGTGGCTCCGAGAAACAAAGGTCCAAAATTCAAATACGCCATCAGCTGGACAACATCAGGCCGGTAGTAAGAAAGCAGCACCAGCACTGTGCAACCCTCAACAGGATGCAACAATCTGGGAAGTCGAACACACTGAAGCAGCAAGGCACACTCCAGCACAGCATAGTTACAGCTGCAGCAGGGCCAGTAGACTAGTTCCAGCCAATGCATCAAACATGGAAGCAGCAAGGCACAAAAACCCCCCACGCCTCAGCCTGCAGCAACAGGTATTCAAGCTTGAGAATTCCGGTTTTTCACGGAAGCAGCTTTACGCCGCCTCCCAGACTTGTATTTTCGCCAGGGTGCTACAGTCGGGATCACAAAGGCATTGCCATGTAGCCCAGCTAAGAAGTCGGATTTGTTACACACCTGGATACCCATACAATTTGTTACCGATCTCAGCAAGGAAGACAAGAATCCATAAACGGCCCTCTCCTCCTCTAGAGTGAATGAGGCACTATGGGCTTGAGAGGAGTTAGTTGTAAAAACTAGTTGGAAAGCCAGCAAATAAGCATCATGGGAAAACCCATTATCTGCTGCCTCCAACGGAAAGGTCGTGCGGAACTTACTGAATTTCTCTACATTTATATCATGCCAGCACTTATTCAGGAAGTCCGACACAAGTTTCTGATGCTTAGCAGGGACATCGTGGAAAAGTTGTCGAGAGCCATCTGTGTCTAGTAGCTGCTTGAAATCCCAGTACAACGGCTCCTTCATATCATGAACCTCAACATCTGAAACAAAGATAGGAGTCTGATCATCAATCAGATTCACGATTGGAATACTGCCATCCAGGGGAACCTTCTTGATCACAGAGCTCGACCCCCGTTGTCGGTCTACATAATCGCCAACAACAGGAATCATGGATGAAATAGCAGAACCAATTTCACTCCCAGATACCAGAGTAGCAGCCTCTGTAGAATCAGAATTCACAACCGAGAAGCCAGAGTCTGGGGCCGTTACCTGAAGAGATCGAAAGGAAAGCTCAGCTAGATCCTCCGGACCATCAACAGATGGAACCATTGGGCAAGTTTCAGAAGAAGAAGGAGCATCCAGGGTGTATTTACGAACGATCCGCGCTATAGACTCCGGAGTGGAATCGTCGACTCCAGGAATTAGGCAGTTTACAGGAGCAGGAGCCCTGTCATCAGCAACATGACCATCTAAAGCAACAGCCACATCAGCCCCCAACCCATTCAAATTTCCAGAGTCAATGGCCGAAATAGGTAGTGGTTTTTGTGTCAGCACCAAATCAGCAGTTCCCACCAATGGGTGGACATCAACCTCAGAGAGGGGTTCACAGTTCACAGCAGAAGCCATCTCACAACTTTCCCCATGAATACCAGCCGCCTGAACAGACTGCATATCCGGGAACGCAAGCTGTCCAGGAAGTGGGCCAGCATCAGAAACATTTACTAACGGTTGGTGAACAGGACAATCAGCTTTAGAGGGCTCCTCATCACAAGCCTCCAGAATGAGGTCCGAATGCCTCGGTTCCGAACCACCATTCCCAATAGGGAAAGCCTCAGTTAAAGGCCCTCCAATTTGATCTGGCCCGCTAGATAATTGGGAGGCCCCATCAGAATAGCACTCAACAGAGCCTGCCATAGCAGGACCATCTTCATGAAGCTGGGGGGGCATTGAAGGGACCCTATCTTCGCTTACAGAGCAATCATCGCTGACAAAGCAACAATTCTGCAGAACCCTATCTTTCTTACCAAGATCAAGAGAGGTCTCGACCTTCCTATCTGGGAGCCCCGCAGCAGGAATTGTAGGTTTATACCCAGCAGCATCAGGAAACGGGGTCTTAGGCCGGATAAAAGGCCTCTTCAATCTGCTCTGAAGGAAATTAACAGCCGGCTTTGAGTGATACTCAACATCAATCTCAACCACCTTTGAAGGCGCATCAGCAAACGACACAATCCTGATTTTTGCTGGTCGAGGGTCATCAAGATTCAGCTCAACACAGACCCTGGCCACATGCACCCGATGCATAGAGGCAGTTTGGGGATCACACAGGATTGGTTTGCCAATCGTACTGGCAATCCAACTTAGCCCCATTGGAGTCCAGAATTCAATAGGGACATTTGTTAGAGAAATCCACTCCGGGACAGACATGAGAGAATCAGGTTCCAAGCTCAAGCCCGAAGACCATCTCTTGAGGAGGATAGGCGACTTTTTGAAGGCCCAAGGTCCTCTAGCCAAGCAATTCTCCAGATGTAATACTTTTTTTTTTTTTGGTAAGTAAGTGTATAATTTGGATTAAAGGGAGAAAAATTTACAAAAGATTGTGTTATAACTCCAGGTTTTTTGACATGGAGTTAGAACATAAAACGCTAGGGCATGCCCCGAGCACCTGATACATCAGAGAAGTCCTCAAAAAAACCACGAGGAGCTATCAAACAGCAGAACAAAAAAGAAAAGAAAAAAAGAAAAAAAGAAAAATGGCCCTCGGGCTACGGAGGAACCAACGTCACAGAGGCCTCGCCCGCCTTTCACACGGCGTCCAAAAACATAAAACAGCCCATCCAACATCAAAGAACGAAGAGGGCTGCCTCATCAAAGACAACATAGGAACCGTAGGCACATGGCCGAATGCGAGACCCACCAAAGATAAACAAGATTCCAAAGAGGCAGTTATGCAGGCAAACTAGATCTGAGCATGGCAAGACCAGCAAAGAACTCAACATTGCTTGATCAGCAGCTTTTCGGATGGAGCAAACAAGTGAAAGAGGGCATTTCATTTCATCGGCACCAACATCGCAAAGACATAATGGAGTTGAGGCAGAATCCATGGGCTTCATCAAGATACACTTACAACAAAACATCCCACACCATAGCAACAAGACACCCAATACCAACTTAGCAAAAGAAACACTTCGGCATCACAACTCCTCATCGCACCCAGCTCCAAAGATGAGTATCCATGCAGGCCAAGACTATCACCATCGGCATCGAAATACTCTCCCATCCGCAGATTCGATTGTGGATTGCAGCCCATAACAATGCTCGAGGAGGCAATGCACCGTGAGAGAGCAAACTAAGCAGCAGCATTGAATGCTTCGGTACACCAAAAAACAGCCCCATCTACCAAGAAGCAGATCTGCCAATATCGAAGCCAATAGCGATTTGGCCCCATACCAGATAGCAAAGAACACTACAAAGATTGCCATCAAAGAATTCAACCAAACAAAGAACGGAATAATGGACATCAAAGCAGCGATCCAAAGAAACCGGTGACTCGGGACCAAGGGAAAGGCAACGAATGGGGAATTCAGCCCATAGCATCTTTCCGGAGGCAACGAAACATAACTCTGGTCGGGTGGGACTACTTGATCAGCACACAATATATAACCAAGGACTTTCTCAGGTCTCAAGCGGCGAGATAGCTTACACATCGTTGTACCAAACCGTCTGCAGGTCTTCATCGGCCATTATCATTGAATTTAAAAGCAACGGGCGAACGAATCGACTACAAATTTCCCAATGTATCATCACGTAGTAACCAAGCCACATCCGAGAGTTGCACCACGAGAGATCAATGAAACAGAACCTCTAAATGCTTCAATGCATCAAGCAATTACAATATCTCATACATACAACAACCGAAATCGGGCGATGTAGCGAGAATCGGTCGCAAAGCATATCGAAGCCATAATGCACCATTGCCATCATATTAAGCACCCAAACAAAGCACCAAAGTAGTGAATAGCAAGAGCTGGCCAAAAACCTTTTACATATCCAAAGACCATTAAGCACATGCCGCATAATGCCACAGAAGTCAACCCATGCTTCAACTATTGGAATCTAAAAGGTCGAGAGGATGAAACAAGACCACGTTCCATATCACATCAACAGTGGCAACCAAAGTCAGCGCAGCCATATAGCCCCTCAACATGATGAACATGCTATGCACCATGGGTAACAACTCGTCCAACTCCAGCAAGAGAGTGCCAAAGACGCCAACCCTATTTACACCAACTATCAACCCCGGTTTGCTCCTATCAGCCCAACATCCAAAGACTAGAATGGCAGCGGGGAGAACCGAAGTTCATCGACCGAGGGGGCACAATCAGCCCGACCCCAGCCACCAAAAACGAAAGAAGAGCAGTAAAGCAAAGCTGAATTACATCCCAAAGAAAGTCTAAGGCAACGGGCATTAGCGGCAGATCTAGTGAAGAAAGAGATACACCATTTATTTACATCAAGTCCAACTCGAAAACCATGCCAAGAACCTACCACACCAAACTCAACAACCATTGGCGGTGACTACATCGATCGTAAATAGTTCGAGGGCATACACATACCCATCTTCATGAGCAGCCCAACAGCACGTTGGCTGGCTTTGGCACCCTTATGTTAACTCAGCATATTCAAAAAAACAACATGAGCTGCTACACCCATTACACAGCGTCATGCCCCGCACCATACCATGGATATCAACCCGCCTAAGCAACACCCGCTTATACCTCATTCAGTATCAGCATAACAATTCAATACACCAAAATACCGGAACAACTTTTATTCAATGCAGGAGCACCAAATTAGCAGACAACCAACCCCGACCAGCCCCAGCAGATGAACCGGCCACCCAAGAAACACACACGCACACAAAATTATTTTTATTTTTTTTTTTGGAGGGCGGAAAGGGGAAGGGGTCAAACAAGCGAAACGCTATTCTGCAAAAAAGCGAAAGCATCGAGACATCCAAACAAACCATTTCTTTATTAAAAAACAATATTTCAAATTAACGTCACCGCCTATCTTCATTATTCCTAAACTTACAACAATTTTTTTTTTTTTTTGGGGGGGGGAGATGAGATGACGACAGGGAACCCGATCTACACAAGCAGCCCAAGAATCGGAGAGAAAAAAACCCCGCCACGAGAGCAAGCCAGACCAGGGAACAAACCAAAACCGTCAAACGGGGAGAACGCCAAAGACAAAAACTCAATCCCCGGGAAAAAACGGCCCGACAACACAACAACAGCCCCCCCCCCTTTTTTTTTATATGCCCCACCGAATCCGAGTCGGCCAATAGCCATCCCTCTTAGAATCCGAGTCGGTCATTAATTTAGTCCTCACAATATCCACCACCGAAGAGAAAATACTAGAGCTGTCTTGAGGGGGAGATTTTTGAAAAAAACGATTATTGCGCTCCTTCCAAATGAAATAAATCGTGGCGGCCAATGTCAAACGCTTAGAAACAGCCATAATATTACTCCCTTTCTAGATGGAGGCAGCCCAAGATATGTTTTGATACCACTCAGGATGGGGCCAATGAATCCCGGCATGTCTTTGAACATCCTTCCATACAGCTCTGGAAAATGGGCAGGAGAAGAAAAGATGTTCAATGTTTTCATTTCCGAGTTGCGAGAATGCAAATGGGAGAAATGTTGGGAATATAGTGTAGACGATCAATGGTATTCAGTCTCCTCCTAATGGCGAGCCAGAGTGTAAAAGCATGGGAAGGGATATGGGAAGGGCCCCACACCAAGTGGGCCCATGTGACCTTTGGATTAGGGGGGTGGATGAGAGAGTATGCGGATTTGGTCGAGAATTTGCCATTGAGCGTCCCAGCCCATCTCAAAGTGTCTTTTAGATGGCTACAAGGAGGGTTGTTTGGCATATTCACGACAAGGTGGGAAACCTCGGTGTCGAAGGGGTTGGGCCAGACCCATTTGTTTTCTCTGATTAAAGCATCGACCTTAATGTCCCAATGCAGACCCGAGACAAGGCGGGTACGATCGGTACTCACCTCACTAAGGGGGCCAAGGGGATGCCAGTTATCGTGCCCGGAGGAAAGTATCGAACCATCCCCAATGTCCTTAATAGAGTAAGCGTGCATAAAAGCCCGAAGTTTCATAATTTTATGCCACTTCCACGGGCCGAGGCCGGACTTTAATGGTCCAAATACACCGATCTTTGATTCTGTTCTTGTAGATCCATAAAGACCAAGCGGTCGTGTCTCTAGTGAGAAGACGCCATAGGAGTTTGCAATTGAGAGCCTTGTTTTGATCAATCAAGTTCTTGATGCCCAATCCGCCTTCGTTCTTGGGATAGCAAATATCATGCCAAGCCACCTTAGCATTGAATCTGCCTTCAAAAGAACCATTCCAAAGGAAACGGCGGAGGATGCATTCGATAGCTTTAAGGATGAACTTTGGTAAGATAAAGATGGAAGCCCAATAAAGGTGGACAGATGAGAGGATAGAGGCAACAAGTTGCAGGCGACCTCCAAAAGAGAGCCATCTATTCCTCCAAGATTTGATCCTCTTAGTGATTCTATCGGTGAGAGATTTGCAATCGATGACCGAAAGCCTAGAGGTAATCAATGGGACCCCAGTGTATCCGATGGGGAGTTTGCCCACTTTAAAGCCCATGTTAGCAACGATATTCGGTGAAGAGATGAGTCATTTGCACAAATGAAGATCTCACTTTTATTTGGGTTAGCGGAGAGACCGAGACATTTTGGAATTCATCAAGGCATTCCTTGAGAATCAAGATGGACTTGGTATCGGCATGGGAGAAGAAGGGAGGAGGTCGTCGGCAAAAGGCAAGCATAACAGTTTGAGTTTCGTACATTTCCAATGGAATCAAAGTTGTTATCCCGTCTAGCCTTGACCTCAATAATTCCATTGAGAACCTCCATCACTAAGACAAATAAATAAGGGGAAAGGGGGTCCCCTTGGCGGAGGCCTTTACCTCCTTTGAAAAAGCCGACCACTTCCCCATTGATATTGAGGGAATAAGTCGGAGTCGTAATGCATTGGTCAATCCAGTTGACCATTTGAGGCGGAAATTTCATAAGGGTCAAGATATTAATGATAAAATCCCAATAGACAGAGTCGTAGGCTTTCTTAAGGTCAACTTTCATGGTACATCTAGGAGGGTCAGGATGTTCTTGATTCTGTTAGCAAGAATTTTAGATATCACCTTATATATGACATTGCAGCACGATATCGGGCGAAAGTCAGTGACAGAGCGCGGGGATTGGACCTTAGGGATCAAGCTGATCAATGTGGTATTCAACTGTTTAAGGAGCTTCCCATTCTTAAAAAAATCCTGGATAGCTTCACAAACAGTACGGCCGGTGATCTCCCACGAGTCCTTAAAGAATTTAGAGGTGAAGCCATCGGGCCCGGGCGCTCTGTCATCACCAATAGAAAAAATCACAGAGCGAATTTCTTCCTCACCGACCGCCTAACAAGGGGGCGATGGTGAGTCGGGAACAGTGGAGGATGAAAGGTCGGATCCGGTTTGCCTCCGCCGTCCCGTGGGAACGACCCCGATCCCGGGCATTTTTGAAGTGGCCCTCAATTAGATTGAAGAGCTCCTCCGACCCTTTGGTAGGATTGCCAGACTCATCGAGAAGGGAAGAAATCCGGTTCCGATTAAGATTCCCACTCACAGACTTAAAGAAGAATTTAGTACATTGGTCCCCCTCTTTGAGCCATTTGATCTTGGCTTTTTGGCGGAGGAAATCCGTCTCCCTCGCAATAGCCGAGTAGTACTCAGCCTTACAATGGCGTTCAACGTCATGGGTCCCAGAATGGGGATGGGACATAGTTTGGACCTCCTCAAGGCATTTACGGGCCCGCAGAACCTCTTCATGAACATTTTCATTAATAGCATTAAGGTTCTTAAGCGCACTCTTCACCTTTTTGAGGGAGGAAACCAGTCTAAACATCGGCGTACCAGCACTCTCCGTCCCCCAAGCTTCTTTAACCAGTGGAAGGAAGTTTGGGGATTTGGTGAGAAAGTTATTGAATCTAAAGATCCCACGTTTACGGGCAGCCCAGCCCACTGGAAGAAGGACGCAAGGAGAGTGATCAGAAAGGCCGGCCGGAGGAAAGACGGCTTTAGATCTTCTAAAAGATCAAGCCAATGACCATTAGCGACCACTCTGTCAAGCTTTACAAGATACGGGTGGAGTGGTCACGACCATCATTCCAAGTGAAAATCGACCCTCGTGGCGAGACATCATCAAGGTCGCAGTCCCTAAGGCATTCGTTAAGGTCGGTGGAACTTTATGGTGCCAGGCGCCACCTAGAGCCTCATTTGCCGAGCGAACAGCATTAAAGTCCCCAAGGACCGCCCAAGGAATGTCCCGTGAGAGGCCCGAATGCCTTCTAAGGCTTTGCCAAAGGAGTTTTCGTTGACTGTCTAAATTAGCACCATAGACAAAGGACAGAAGGCAGTGAGAGTTATCATCAAGGAACTTCACCTCGGTATGGATAACCTGGTCTTCCTTAGAGATAATCTTGACATCCACCCTCTGAGAGTCCCACCCAACCCATATCCTTCCGACGGAGGAGATGGAGTAGTTCATGGCCCAGAGCCAATTAGGATTGATTCTCTTCGAAACGGAGGCCGCGTTTTTTTCAGCTACTTTAGTTTCCACTAGGCCAATGATGGAACAAGCTTGGAGTCTGATGAGGTTGCGGACTTCATGGGCCTTCACAACCCCATAAGGCCCCTCACATTCCAGCATGCGATGTTATTCATGAGAGACCGGCGAAGGGGGGGGCCGCTCTTTAGGCCCTCGTGCGTTTCTAATCTTCTTAGAAGATTTTCGTCTTCTACTCTTAGTCACCGACTCATAGCGACTGGAGTCAGACATGTCAGGAGCAAGAGTACACTCTAAAGAATCGTTTGGGCTAGAAAGTTGAGGCTGGCCGGGGCAATCCTCATTTCCTAACATCACCAACGGACGAGAACCAGACAGGTCATCGGCCGGGGACTCATCATTGGAACAATCTGATCCAATACACAGGCTGACCAATTCGAGGGCAAGGGGGGGCTTTGCCTGTAGATCAAGCCCCCCAGGGAGCCGATCCTCCTCAGCGCCAAAGGGGGGAAGGGCATGTTGAATTCCAGGTGGAAGGGTTGAAGTAGGATCATCAAGATGAGGGTCATGGGGATCTTCGCACGGAGAGGGAAGAACCTCAGGCATCATCTGGTCTTCAGGAGTAGGCTCCTGAAGAATACTGAAGGAATTGGCAGTAGATAGCTCCTTTTCTGCGGAGATACCCACGGGAGAGGCGGCTTTTTTGCAGAGAGATCGGCCAGGGTGGGCATTGGTATTGAATGTCCGAGGGATGCCAACCTTCTTTGGGGCCCAAGAAGATTTGGTAAGTGGGCCCAAACTCTCGCTCTTTTTAGGGGCGGCACTCCGAACCGGCTTTTGTTGATACTCAATTTTAATTTCTCTAAGAAGGTCCTCAGGAATGCCGTTGGAACGGATCTTCACATATTCCGACCGGGGCATCAAGACCCATTTCGACACAAACTCGCAAAGCCAGACGTTCTAATTTTTCATGACTGGGTCTAACTTCAGAGTATCCCAACCGCGCTGGCAATCCAAAGATAGACCCGGAGAGGGTCCAAATATTCAACCGGAATCCCGACATGGAGATCCAAACAGGGAAGGATTTATGCTCTTCACGGGATAGGAGCATACCCGGCTTCCAAAGCTTTACATAAAGGGCATGTCCGCAATGGACCACGGGCCACTATTTATACATCTCTCAAGCATTGCACTAGAGGAGAATCTAAAGAAAAAGAAGCCGGTTTCGTTCCCCGCTACATGTTGTAGCTCGAACCGTCTCCAAATTTTCCTAGTTATATTATTTACAGCATTAAAGTGAATTGGGTTGCCATCGAAATAACCCCGAAGAGAGTGGTTCCCCAAAGATCCTCACCTGTGAATAACTTCCTGAGGGGGAGACAAAATGATATTTTCAGAATCGGGAGAACTAGGAGGAAAGTATTTAAGTTGAGATTTACCTCCAAATGCCTTCTTTTCAACTACAGATGTCCATGTAGGCGGGGTGGATCCCGGCTCACTTGAAATGCGTGATCCATCAACCGAGCAGGGACCAGAAATCCCATGGAGTTGATGAAGTTCAGATCTCACACCCACAGGAGAGCAGTGCAACACCTCTGCCGGAGGAAACATCTGAGGGTCAACCGAACCAGATTCAGGCATGCGATCAGGTAATTGATTCGGCCTCCCAGAAGGAGAGCCAGCCACATTGGGGGGCGCCCCATCCTAGCAATCGAGAACCGACGAGCAACCCGCACCGCCAGAGGCCTCCGAAGCCGTCGACGAGAGTTCCAAGGAAGGCCCTGCTGCAGGGGAGGGGCAGGGAAGTGGAAGACAACCCCTAAGGACCCCGGAGAGGGAGGGGAACACAATCTCAGATAAAGGAGAGGAGGAAAGGAGGGACGAGGGGGAAGAGGGAGGAGCGCCCGAGGGCCAGGGGGTGGCGGGGCGCGGGAAGGGAGGTGAGGAAGCGGCCGAACGAGAAGGGAGAGGAGCTACAGGGGGGAGGAGAAGAAGGAAAACGTTCAGGGCGACGAGTTGAAGGGCTTGAGACCGGCGCCATGGGCGCCGGCGAAGGTTGGAGAGGGCAGAAAATCAAAATCGGGAACGAAGGGAGTGGATGAACAATGCCAGGAATTCAAAATGCAACACAGACATGGGCTGACATGTAATACGGTGTCAAATTGAAAGAAAAACAAACCATTACCATTGATAGCAACGTGCCTCAACCCAAACCTAGCCCAAATTCTACGGGCGATGCCACAAACCGCCGAAACGTGGGGAGGATTCCTAGGGAAAAATCCCACCAAAGTTGAGCCCCAAATTTCGGAACATTGCTTCACAACCTCAGCAGGAGGTGATGAAGGGTTGTCGACATCAGCCGCAGAACAGGGAGGAAAATATTTAAGAGAGGCACACGATCAGGGACCCTGGTCCGCAGCGATTTGAGATTGCAGAGGCATGGACGGAACCAGGGTTTGAAGACGGGCCAGCATTATGAACAAAGTTGGATGGTACCTTGGCCACAGGAGACTTTTCAGACGGAACCGGCAAGCCGCAAGATAGAGCTCCAGATTCATCAGGAGGGAGGAGGGAAGGGGAAACCGGTGACGGTGGGATACAGGAACCGGACTCCACGTCCTCAGCCTGCGCTAAGAATCTGGCATCTGGGCCAACTAGGGGGGCCAGAGCTTTATCGGGCAGAGGCGGGAAGTCGAGCGCACCAAACGGTTTCGACGCTGACTGAGGAGGGAGAGAAAGGACCGAAAGAGCTGGGCAAATGGGGTCTGAGGCTGAGACAATGCGAACCCCCAAGGGGCCGGCCATGGCCGGCGGTGTCGCCACCAGAGCTGGGCGGACAGCAGATGGAGTTCAAATTTGAAATCGAGGAGAGGGACAGCAACCGTAGCAATCCAGTGTTTCCGAAAAAATGTCCACAACCATACTCATGTGATTGAGCTCGAACCCCTAGAAGTCAACAAGGATCTATCATGTATCGAGGAGCCATTATAAATTCTCGATCAGAAAGGACAAAAGACTGCAAACAAGGGCTGTCCCTCTAGTAAAGGTACTATGGAGGAATCACTCATCTGAAAAAGCTATCTTGGAGCGAGAGGAAGAAATTCGGAGCAAGTATCCCCATTTGTTTGATTAAGGTATGTAACTTTACTCAAATTTCGAGGACGAAATTTTTTTTTTAGTAGGGGAGAATTGTGAGATCCAAAACTTCAACCGCTTGAAATAGGTTTGCCCCCTTTTAAATCGACATGCGAAAACAGCCATTAAGTGGGCAAAATTGAATTCGGAATCGGCTCCTGATGTAAAAGCGGCCCATAAAGATCGGCCCGTGTACTGTGAGACCCAAAATTTACAAATGCCTTGCCCCTTTACAGCAAGCGAAATTGGCTCCTATGAGTAAATTGGAACCGGCCCTTAAGTAGCGTGAAGGCGCCTTACGCAAAACGGCCCAACAATTCGACCCGCCCTTTTTGCCTCAGATGAAATCGGCCCCTCAAGTTCGGCCGAGCACGTGCCTACGGGAGAAAACCTAACTCGTTGGAATCCAACGAAGCGGCGACGAAGCGGCGACTGAATGAGGTAGGTGAAACAACCTCGTTACCCCCTGAAAACAAGTACGGGGCAGGTAACCTACCCGACTTACTCCACCAACTCCTTCCTCTATATAAATCGATCGATGCGAAGGGAGAGGGAAAGGAAAATTCGGCGGGTGCGAAGGGAAGAGAGGAAAGGAGAGAGCTTCGGGACGTTGAGATTAGGCAGCCCAACTCTCAGGCAAGCGTACTCTTACAACACAGGCAAGCGTACTCCGTTTTAAAATACATGCATTTTGCATTTTTATCTGCATATTCTTCTGTTCTGTTCTCCGTTTTTCCCATCTGCATTATTCTGTTCTGATTTCCATCGGCATTCTTGGTTTCTGATCGAACTCGGCATTCTGCATTAAAGATTAAGCTCGGTTACTGCATAAAGATCGAACCCGGCATTCTGCATGTAAATTGAACTCCATAAAGAACGAAACCGGCATTGCATGTACTTAATCCAGCTTTTGTCACATGCCCTGGAACTCGCCCATTTACATATGAAAATTAGAACCGGCCTACCTTCATCTCAAAAAATCAGGATCGGTTCTTTATCATGTTAGAATCAGAATCGGCCCCTTTACTTGCAAAATTAAAACTGGCCACCATTGTTGTAAATCAAGATCGGCCCTCCTTGAGAATCTCAACCGGCCAACCTTGTATAATGAAAATGAAACCGGCCACCGTGAAGTACAAGAAGTCCGGCCCCTTGGTATTGAAATCGAAATTGAACCTTGCGTCAAAGCCGAAATCGGCCTTGTGTATCGCAACCGAAATAGGCCCTGGCGTTGAAGTCGGATTCGGTCTTTGTTTTGAAAACGAAAATCGAAATCGGCTTGTGCGTCGACTCTTTTTGCATTGAAATAGAATTCGGGTCTTGCGTCAAAACCAAAGTCGGCTTTGTGCATTAAAAACCAAAACTGGCCTTGGTGTTGAAATCCGCCCCTTTCATCGAAACCGGCCTTGGCAGGTTTGGAATCGGAATCGGCCCTTACACGTTTTAAATCGAAACTGGCCTATGTATTGAAACCAGCCTCGGTGGGTTTAAAATCGGAATCGGCCTTTGCATCGAAACTGGCCTTGGCAGGTTTAAAATCCGAATCGGCCTTTGCATATTCAAAATCGAAGTCGGCTTTGAGCACTTAAAATCAAAACCGGCCTTGATGTCGAAACCGGCCCTTTTATCGAAACCGGCCTTGGTAGGTCTGGAATGAGATCGACCCCTGTTTGTAAAAGTCAAATTCGGCCTCTTTGACGGTAAGATCAAAATCGGCCCTCTTTTACGTCAAAACTGAATACGTCCCCTTGGGTATGTTGGAAATCAAACTACCCCTTTTCACCAAAATCGAAACCGGTCCTCATGTGAAAAATCCAACCGCCGGGGGTGGCTCGGGGTTCTGGTTTATTGGTCTGTTGGGGATGAATAATGGCTGATTGCATTCTGGTTTTTTAGTGACTTCTCCCTTTCTTGGTCTGATGTGGCATTGGTGCTGTAATGCTGGATGAAACCTAGCCTTCTCTCATAGCTGGTTCCTGATATGTAGGATGGAAGGCTCGTGCATGTCTGTGGGATGCTTTGTGTGTGAATGAACAGCTGGGTATTGTGACTGCCGTGGATGGGTCCTTATGCAGTGCTGGTTTTGGGGGGATGCCGGAACTGCTGGCTCAGCCCATCATTGGCGGAGGGGTGAGGGACGAATTGCTGTATCATTAAGAGATGGCCTGTTTGCTTTTTACTAATGTAAAGGGGCTGTGACGGCATTGGTTTGTATCATTAAGAGCTGGCCTGTTTGCTTTTTACTAATGTAAAGGGGCTGTGACGGCATTGGTTTTTGGAATTAGAGAAGCGTTGCGGATGCCAACAAATGTTGTTTCTTTCTACAACCGGGTGTTCACTGGCCCTGGCTTTCTCCACTGGTTGGCTGTCAGTATGGGTGATGAACCATGATACTCTTCAGTCCCGCGTGTGGTTATGACTTGCTGGGGTTGTGAAGGTTTTAGACCATGTAGCTGGGGGTGTTGCTGGAACCTTTTGCGATTCTTTGGAAGAGGTTGGGCTGCTGCCTATCTCGAGTGGGGTTGAAGGCAGGCTGTTATCATAGTCCCGCTTTGGCCGCTTGTCTTCGGGATATCCGGGGGAGGATGATGGCGTTGGGGTTTGGGTGGTCAAGTAGTTTATTTCTTGATCTTTGACTGTTGAAGGTTTGCTGATGGCTTTGTCTTAAAGGGATATGCGATTGCCCTTGTTTCTTTGGTCGGGTTGTTTATATGTACAAAGTGGCCCGCCGCTTATGCATCCGATCTTTGCATCTCGGTTTTTAAGTTCTTTAGCAGTCTTGCGGGGCCGACTATTGTTCTTTGCTTTCACCAATGAAGTTGGTGATTGATTATGACCTTTTGTCTTGTTTGAGCTTGATTTAGAGCTTTCACTCTTTGTGGAGTTTTGTTGAAAAGGGTTATGATGAATCTGATTCGGTGGATTGTGATGAGCCTCATGTGCCATTTTTGTCATCCAAGGCTGGGTCAAGCCTTTCTGCATGCAACAGTCTTTTGGCGATTCCTTACGGGTTGATGCTGGCTCTCTCTTGCCTTGATGGATGCCTTGTTTTGGTGTGGTAGGGGATGATAGCTTTGCTCCTACGCGGTGGGGGCAGATGCCGGGTGGGTTTGCTTCCCCATGGTTGCTGAGTTTGTGAACATTGTTGTGGCCACTATCTGCTCACTGGTGCTAGCTTTCGTGCTTCTTGGTTCTTCATGTGGTGACTGGACCGGGCAGTGCGGTTCAGCCCATTATGCGTGAGCTGGGGTGTTTTGTATGGATCCTCCTTGGCGTGTTCTGCTCTTTTCTTTTGCGGAGAATGCCGTTGCTGTCTCTGCGCCTGCGGTGTCTTTGGCTTGTGAGCTGCCAATTCCCTCGATGCATGTTGGAGTTGGTATTTCGTAGCCAATTCCCTTTGGTGTTTCTTGTGGATGCATGAAGATTTTATATTTAGTTTGATGAACCATAGTTAGGTTCTTTGTGGCAGATGTTGGCCTTTTGCCAGCAATCATAGGTCTTCTTTGTGCATGTTCCTTCACGGTTATACGATGTTGTAGATCTGTTGAGTCCTCGCTCAAGGTTGCTGGTTTCTACTTGTCCTAAATTTTGAAGTTCAATTAATTGGGATCTTTGATGAACTGCCACCGGGTTTGGTGTAGCGTTGTGGCATTTACTGCTCGGTGTAGCTGGTTTTCTTGGTCCTCGGTTCGCTACGGTGCCTCCGGGCGTGTTGTTATAGGCTGATCTCCACTTTCATTTTGTGACTGGATCTCGGCTGTCTTTGTTATATCTCATTATGCGTGAGATGGGGTGTTTTGTATGATTCTTTCTTTGGTCGTGTTCTCACGGTCCATTGCCGGAATTTGTCATTTCTTGTGTGCATATAAGCTGCCCATTCCCTCCGATATAATTGTCTGTGATCGATCTTGATTAAATGGAAACTAGGATGTGTTTGCTTGCTGCTATTGTTTGCTTGCTGCTGCCCTGTACTCCTTGCTGCGAAAAACTAGGTTGCTATGGGTTGCCGGCAGATCGGGGTTGATGTAGCTAGTTGTTGCGAGGCGATCGGATGGCTGTTCTGGTCTTCTCGGGAGTAATTTTTTGCTTTTGATTATATATAATGACAGTGTTATTTGTCCGTTCTCCTGTTAGATAGTTCCTCTTAGGTTTTGAGGAACTCTCTGTTGTACCAGCTGCTCGGGGTATGCCCCAGCGTTTTATGTCCTAACCCCAAGTCAAAAACTTGGAGTTATAACATAATTTTTTGTAAACTTTTCTCCCATTAATCCAAAATACACACTTACCTACCAAAAAAAAAAGTGAAAAATCCAACCGCCCCTTTTGCATAGAAGTGAACCAGCCCTTTTGAAAGGAAATGGAAACCGGCCCCCTTTTATGATATAATCGAAACCGGCATGCATGAAAACTCGGCTTTTGCATACAAAATGGAAATCGACACTTTGCATGTAAGACAAGGAACACGATTTTTAAAGTAAAGTGTGAAACCTGCCTTGCATAAGGATTTGCATCTAAAATTTGAAACCGGCTTCTTTAGTGTGATTTTGAAACCGGAATAAAGAAAATATGAACCGACCTTATGTCAGACTATCTGTACCGATTTGGGGAGATAAGGTTCTCCAGCATGCCTTAGAGCCTTAAGGTGGTAATCGAGGATAACTCTTTCCATAGAATTATTTGTGGACCGCCCTGACCTCGGGGCGTTACGGTCAGGAGGAAAAACGAACTTTGTCCATGGAGTTATTTGTGGACCGCCCTGCCCTCGGGGCGTTACGGTCAGGAGGAAAGCGATCTCTGTCCATAGAATTATTTGTGGACCGCCCTGTCCTCGGGGCGTTACGGTCAGGAGGAACATTGAACTCTGTCCATGGAGTTATTCATGGTCCGCTCTGTCCCTCGGGCGTTACGGTCAGGAGGACAGCAATCATTTATGAACCGCCCTGTCCTCGGGGCGTTACGGTCAGGAGGAACATCGAACTCTGTCCACGGAGTTATTCATGGTCCGCCCTGTCCTCGGGGCGTTACGGTCAGGAGGAATGTATGGTTTCTGACCCATCTTCGGGTGGCACACCGACCCCACGAGATGGGATATTTCTGTTATTGGCCTTGGATTGTGTGGACTGAACACAATCTATCCTCGATTAATACCCTTCCGCAAGCAGAAGAATAAAGGAAGACTATTATGACAAAGATAACTCTGTTTTATGCTTTGGTATTCTGATTGACCTTCATCCAGCTAAGTATTGATTTTGGTATTGCTTATGATTCTGTTAGAATTTATTTCCTGTATTAATTACTCCAGTTTTCTGATCCACTACTACTTACAGATATTTATGCATTAGTTTGGCAATTGTTTTACGATAATCAGCATGTACCTTGTTGAGTTCCGGCTCACTGTTTTCTGTTTTTCCCCCTACAGATGATACCTTAGAGCTCGTGCCTGACGAGTTGGCGTGATTAGAGTTGTCTAGAGGATCACTGAAGATTCGGGAGCTCATTTTGGAGAAATTGCATTGTAATGACCTGATCATGATTCATGAGCTTTTATAGTTAGATGTTTTGATTATGTATTTGGAAATGAAAATTTTGGAATGAATACGAATGCTCCTGCAAGATGTTAGAATGACTTCCGCTAGGATTTTTATGGTTAATAATAAGGGTCCTAGATGACATCTCTGATCCTGTGTTGGCAAAAAAAAAAATCCGTTCCGTCACAGATCCCCCATTCCAATCCTGAGCATCCGGTTTATACTGAAGGTAGCCGTCGTGGAGCTCTCCCTTCTCTCTAGAATTAAAATTTCAAACTTCTTTGGCCGAGGCTGGGATCTCCGGCGTCGGGATGGCCGATGTTCCTATGGCACTGTCCAAACTGGCTCTTCCCTCACCTCCTTTGTCTCTGTTCCTTGGTCCTTCCTTGACCACTTCTTCGCTCTCCCCATTGTCTTTGCTATTTACTTCTTTCTCCCAGCCAAAACCCTCTTCTTCGCTTCCTTTTTTTTCTTTTGCTCCCTCTTTTGAATCTTTCCCTCTATTGTAGAGGGATGACCTGGTTCAAGCCCCTGTCCCAGATGCTTCCTTCTTAAAGTGTTTGAAGCCGTTGGAACAATGCACTGGTAATTTGTCATTACTTAATGCTTCTTCCCCTGCTCCTTTTGGTGATGAGGCAGCCAGGCGTTGGCTCATGTCTCCAAAGGAAGGTAGCCCTCCTCTTCCTTCGTCCTCTTTTGGGAAGGTTAATTCCGGCTCCAGAGAAGGCATTCCCAAATCTTTCTGTTCTAATATAGTTCAAAAAGGGAAGGTGGATGTATCCTTGCCGATGAGAATTTTTCCTCCTCAAAAAATTGAAGGGGAAACAGCTGTTATTTACCTCCCTTTTGAAGTTGTCAAGCAAGGAGAGGAGATTTGGGGATCCACTCTTGCTGAATACTTTCATGGAAAACCACTTCATTTCCATGCCATTAATCACATAGCACAAAAAATCTAAGCAGGGTTTGGGGTTAGCCATGTTGCTGAACATGACGCTGCTTTTTTTTTTCGGTTTGCATCCTTTATTTTGATGGAAAAATGTCTGACTTCTGGCCCTTGGGCATTTGCCAATAGAACTCTATTTCTCAAACGCTGGGCTCCTGGTATTCCTTGATTAAGGACGAACATAAAACCTTCCCTATTTGGATCAATTTGCTCATTGTTCTACTGGAATTCTGGACTCCTTCCCGAATCGCCTGCGATCCTGAAGCTCGCTCTCGACAAATCTGATGGTGTCGTTGATCCCCCCCACTCTTGGGCCGATGTCGTCAAGAAGGATGGGGCTAGGCAGTGCTCCGAGCTGCATTTCTTCTCACACCATGCTTCTGTGTCCTCTGATGGCGCTCTTTCACCCCCGCCTGAGGTCATCGAACAAGGTAATGTGTTTTGGGGCCATACCTTGGTAGGTTATTTTCTCAATACCTCTCCCCATTTCGTGGCTGTCAAGGCAGTAGCAACGAAAATATGGGCCCGTTTCAGACTCAAGCAAATCGCTGGCAACGAAGGCAGTTTCTTCTTCTTTCGTTTCCCCTCTGAAGAGATGTTGGAGAAATACTTGCGTGCTGGACCATGGATGTTCTCTGGAAAAGCAATATTCCTCAAGCACTGGTCACCAGGATTGGCCTTGACAAAAGAGGAACACAAGCGGTTCCCAATTTGGATTAAATTGTCGAACCTACCACTCGAATTGTGGACTCATGCTGGACTTAGCTGGGTAGCAAGTGCGATTGGGATCCCTTTACAGCTTGATCCCAGGACTGCCCGTATGGAGAATCTTTCCTTTGCAAAGATATGTGTTGAAGTTGGTGTGGATGGGCCGTTTTCCAGCTCCATCGCTGTTCAAACTTGTCCCGTTTCAGAAGCTATTTCTATGGTGAATGTGGCATATAGCTGGAAGCCAACTCGTTGTGCTCGATGCCAACAGATTGGTCATATGGAATCAAAATGTCTGTCCAAGACTACCATCAATCATCCTGGTACTTCTCATCCTAGGCCTTTAGGTTCTGTCCCTGTCAATCTTGTTCAAAGTGACCGTGTTAGGCATCCTGAAACCCCCCCAATTGATGCAACTGTTCCAGTTTGTTCTGTCTCCACCACATCTTCCCTTAATGTGGATACTGGTTGCCAATTGGCCAAGCCTCCGATCGACGCTGATGGCAATTCTGCCCATAGCCCCTCCTTGGCGAACGCTAACCATTCTACCCAGGTCTCTGCCAATGTAAGGGCCTCTCTGGATACTTGTGGCCTTTCAGATGATCCACCCCCAAGGTGGCAGCCTGACCCTGTTGATATGAGGGACTCCCGACCTGTAAATCAGGTTATTCTCCCTTCCCAATTGGGTACTGATGATACCCTTGGGTCTCCTAACTAACCTGATTCCGGGGTTCAACATCATCTTTATGATTTTGATAATTATGAGCTTACCCCAAGCTCTATCAAGAGGATTTCCAAGAAGTATGCCTTGAACACCTCTTTTAGTGAGGTTGATGAAATGCAGGGCATGGAGTCTGATTGGAAGACCTCTAAGTCTAGGAAAAAGAAAAAAGTTGCCTCTAAAAAAACCAAGGGCGCTTCTGGCTCTTAGGCCTCTACTGATGGGGTATTTTTTGACTGGGGTCTCCTTCTTTTGCTTCCGAGGCCCTGGTTTTCGATCTTTCGTCCGATTTTGGCCCAACCTTATGCTGCTGCTGCCTTTTATGACTTGGAGATTCATTAGCTTTTTTGGTTGATGCCAAACTGCGTATGACCAGTGCATGGTATGAGTTTTGTTGCTTCTCTCCTCTTAGAGGATGTATCTTGCGGCTTTTGCGTGCTAATGTTGCATGGATCATCATATGCCTTTCAATATGAAGTGTACTGATGGCTGAAACTGATCCTAGGTGAAGGGACCTAGGATTTGTACATTGCGGCTGATGTTGCAGTGGATGGTTCAGGGTGTTGTGCGGTTGTTGGGATATTCGCTGGTTCCTTGGATTGGTCAGTCTTGCTGTATTATGCTGCAGTAGGTTTGCTTTTAATCGATATTGGCTCCCTGTATCCAGTGCTGAAGTCTCTGGTTTCATGTTGTTCCTCATTACTGCGGCATCTTCTTCCAATGCCAATGCTGTGGTAGTTGGTTGGAGGATCATCAGCATTGTTGTTGATCAGTAATGCTGTTGGCAGGAAGTTGGGTCTTTCTGGTGTCACGATGGTTGAGTTAATTGGGCAACTGCTGTGGGCGCTAATTGCTGCGGATCTCATGGTTGCTGCATCTGTTTCTGATGTTGATGAAGCCGGTGTGGTTTTCTCCTTAATCTCTGTGGGAGGTGGAAGATTGATGCCTTAGATTTGGAGGTCCCGCTGCCTTTGATGATGCTAAATTGCAAGAATGAATGGATTTTGCTGCTATATGGGCTGGTTGTGACGGTTGGTTTTAGACTAGCCCCTTATGCAATTGATGTTGCAGCCACTGCTGGGGGTGGATTTTGGGCCTTCCATACTGCTCTTTGAGGCAGATCTTCTGCTTTGCACTACCTGCTGCCAGGAGTGGCAAATTGCTGATGCAACTGGTGCTAGATGGTGGCTGTTCGCGACTGTGTTGTGGTATTTATTTGCAGGGCAGTAATTGGTGGTGCTCTAATGTTGTTGCCCAGTGCTGTATTTAACTGGTTAGCAAAGCTGCTGCTGCTGGGCATTTATTAAGGCTGCTTTTTACTTGCCGTAAAGTTTGTTTGCCTAGGGATTTTTTTGGAATTAGTCCTGGATGCCACGATTTTTAATGCAGAGTGGACAATTGTTGTTTACTGTAATGGGCCATTCGCTGAAGTGCTGATTGGCTGTTGGATCTTCTGCCTGGAATTCTCTACAGAACTGCAGATTGTAGGCTGGAATTCTCTGCCTGTATTGACTGGCAGTGGATTTCGTTGGCCCTACACCCTTTGTTGCTGGGAGTAGCAGCTGGACCTGATTCAGATTTGCTGGTTGCTGGCTTCATCATGCTTCATTGGCGTAGTATGATGCAGTGGGCTTGAGGTGTGTTGTGCTGTGATGTGCTGTGTTGAGCTGCAGAATGCTGGGTTTCTATGGTGCTGTATTGCTGAATGCAGAACGTATTGTTGTGTTGCTGTTCCGCACCTTCAGTTGCCGGGAGTTGCAGCTGCGCCTGTTGATGGCTGCTGGCTTCATCATGCTTCATTGCCAAAGGTGTGGGGCTGGAATCAAAAGTATTGCCCTAAATTGGCATTTTTTTTGTTTAGGAATTGCTTTACTGATGTTAGAGTAGTTTGTTTGTACTGCACGAATACCAGCATTTTTGTCTTTCTGTTGGTTTCATTCGTTGTATCAGAGTGCTCGGGGCATGCCCTAGCATCTATGGTTTATCTCCTAGTCGGAATAACACTAGGAGATTAACCATTACTTGTAAATTTTTTCTCCCACTAATCCAAATCACTTACTTACCAAAAAAAAAAAAAGGAATTCTGGACTCCTATTGAATTTAGCTGGATTGCCGACGCAGTAGGAAAACCCTTACAGCTAGACTCTAATACGGTGAAGTTGGAACGTCTGAAATTTGCTCGTATGTGTGTGGAGGTTAGCACTAGATCGGTTCTTTAAACCAAGATCAGGCTGGATTCCGAGTGGACTTCTGTTACAGAGTTTACAGCCCTAGTGGAGGTTGACGTTGACCACTGGAAACCCGTCCAGTGTAGTAGCTGTCATCTTGTAGGACATAGTATGCCTCAATGTAGCACAACGAAAGTCTCTAGGCCCATCGAAAAAATTCTCCCTTCTCTATTTCCCACCAATGTCCCAACAAAGGGAGTGGAACCTTTGGAGATGAAGTCTGACCAGGTCATGCAAGGTTCTCCACAGAATCATCCATGTGATATTCACAATAGCAAGCTAGTGGATTGTTCGATACCGATTTTGTCTAATTCCTTTACTATCTTACACCCAAATGAGGAACAAATCTATCCTATGTCTTCGCAGCATAGTGACATGAATACTACATTGTTGGCCACTGCTCATGTGGATGTTCCCTTGAGCTTGGTTGTAGTGGGGCCTACTCCTAGTACTCTGGAGATGATAAAGCACTGTCCGGATGACCCTAGTTTCTCTGATGCCTTTTCTGATGGGGAAAATAGTTCTTAGACAGATCTATCCAAGCTGGCATTGACAACTGGCAAGAGTTGTGTGGATAGCATTATTCCTGGGAGTATAGAGGCTCAGGACCCGGAGTGCTTCGAATATAGATCAGGTTCCTGGATGGTTCTTTAGAGTCCAAAGGTGCAGGATTGTGTGAATTACCCTCTTCTAAGGCAATGCCCAATTCTCTCCAGAAACTCTCATGTGAGGTTGTAAGCTTACGAAGGCTATTAGAGACCTTCAAAGCCAATTGGAGCCAGGTTCTTGCCACACAGGATGCTTCGTGGGCCCTTGCTGATATAAATGATCAACAATGCCAATTACTGGCTTCCTCAAATGTCTTTGCAGAGCTTCAGAGCTGGTCCTAATTATGCTGGCCAAGGGGCTTCCTTGGTTGGAGATCAGATGGGATTGCAGCCTAACCTGATGATACCTCTAAAGCTAAATGGTGAGGTTTCTGTAAGGCATGAGGCTTCTACTATGGATGAGGATGATCAGGAAGATTTTCACGATCCAACACTTGATGCTCTCCGGATGTTGTTGGAGGCAAACGCTACTTAGGCATATCTTGCATCTTCAACTCCAGAAGGGAGGTAAACTATGAATGGTCTCCTAGAGAAATGTTTGCTTGCTGAAACTGACGAGAAGCCCATCTCTGTTGATAGTGAAGAGAGGGCTGAGTCCAAATCTTCTTCTCCTCAAGTAGTGGCGGATCAGGATAGTTTTCAAGGTACATTATATGAGGCCATTAAGATGTTGGTGGTAGCTAAGATTACTCAGCCATACATTGCTTCTGATACCCTGATGGGAGGTAGGCCGTATATGGTTTTCTGGCTACTCTTTTGAAAACGAAGATTGAATTTTCGAATTGCCAGTTTAGCTAGCTGGGTGGCTTAGTAGAAGGCCTTCATATAATAGATGAATCTGCCCCTAATGTAAGCATTCTTGGTGCTCCTGACTTCTCTAATAGCCCTCTAAGAACTTTCGATAGGAGGGAGGGTGGTGTGCATCCCTATCATGCTCCGGAGGAGATTGATCAGGTCACCACTCCTTCCAAGCAGATAGGATCTTTAAAGCAATCTAAGTCCCAGAGACACTGGAAATCCACTACTAAGAAGCCTAAGGGTGCTATAGGCCAAAGTGCTTGCCGGAGTATTGTTGGCTGAGGACTCTGTCTTATGAAGTCTGAACTGGTTGCAGTAGATATTGCTTATGGCTGTGGACGTTGTGCATGCTCGCGATTGCTGGATTGTGTATGTTTGTAGGCTCTGTCAAGCTGATGAAATGGGCCATGATGTGATACTAATGGCCGAGGACTTAAGGCTGAGTAGAATTTTTGATCAACTAGTTGACCGTCCAAAATCTTGATCAACTGGTTGACTGGAAAAATGAACGGCTGATGGTGCAAATAAGCCGGTCAAATTGTTGACCGGCATGGATGCATATAGACTGGTTGTAGTGCTATATGGACAGGTGCTATATGGCCGGGGTGCTTAACTAGTTAAGTCCAAATCGGCTGAAGTGCTACAAGGGTGCCTCGGGTGAAATTTCTATGGTCAATGAGTTGACCGACTTTGGTGTAAAATGCAGGTCAACACGTTGACTGGCCAACGACAATGAGGAGCGCATTTGCAGTCGGAGGAGCATGGTGCCCAGCTGTCCAGTTGTATACGGTAGTTGGGCTAGGTTGATTGCTGGCAAAGGGCCGGTTCGGGTGACGGATAACTTGTTTTATTTGTGTAATGTTACTTTGGTTGTTAACATGTTCTTAATACTCGGAGAATGCCCTAGCGTCTACATTCTAACTCTAAGTCGGTAAAATATTTGGATATAGAATATAGTTTTTTTGTAATTTCTTTTATTTAATACAATTTCTTACTTACAAAAAAAAAAAAAATTTACTTCGCTCATTGTTCCATTGCTGGTTTGGATTTTTTTTTTGGTAAGTAAATTGTGTTAAGGGTAAGCTTTTTTAAGTGACTGGCCCCACCGCATTGCGGCCCCATAACCCAGAAACCCTGAAGGATTTTTTGGGAGGCACAGTACCACTGATACCGCCGCGGGGAATTGAACCTGGGTGGGGAACGAGGGATTTTTCCCTTTTAACCACCAGGCCAAAGCCGCTTTGGTCATTGTTGGTTTGGATGAAACCAAAGTTTTCGAATGTAAAGCAGATAAAGTTCAAAAGCAGTTGATGCATAGTTGGAACTGGGCTACAAATTATTAGGGACCATCCTCTTTAACCAATGAGAGGATTTGATTTTGGTTACAATTTCCATTGACCGTTTGGAAAAAGAAAGTGGTGCATTGGTCTCCCTCCTTAAGCCAGTGGAGTTTAGCTTTCTACTTGATAAACTCAAACTCCTGAGCCATAGCCTGCATGTAGGTTGATTTGCACACACATTCCTGCTCTCCAAATCCATCATGACTCGGACTATTTGCTTGAGTCTGCTAGAGATCCTCTAATTCTTTACAGCTTCTAACAACCTCCTCATAAACATTGCCCACTTTAGCATTACGATTTTTCAGGGAGCTTTTAGTATTTTTCAATTTGGCTAGTAGTCGATACATCGGGACACTCGGTGCCATGCCTCTCGGACAATATGGTGAAATTGTGGATGCTTTGTTAGGAAATTATTAAACCGAAACAAGCCTTTCCGTGTGCAGCCCATTACCTCCGGATGTAATACAATGGGGAGTGATCCGAAAGTTTTGTTGGAAGGAAAGATGCCTTATACATGCCAAACTCCGAGAGCCAAGTGCCGTTAACAACAATTTTGTCTAGCTTTTTGTAAAAATGGATAGCTACATCTCTCCCATCATTCAATGTAAAGAATTCTCCATCATGATAGACATCGACTAAATCATAGCCAGTGAGGCACGTATCAAGATCCATGGAACTGCGAGCATGCCATGTACCTCCCAATCCTTTTGAAGGCGAACGAATGGCCTTGAAATCCCCCAATGTCACCCCCTGCTTATTTTGGGTGTGTTGATTATTTTGTCAGAGACTATTCCACAGTAAATGATATTGAAGTTCCAAATTTGTCTCATAAACAAATGATAGAATACATACCTTATTAGTCATCTTAAAGCGGGCATTACAATGGATAACCTGATCTTCCATGGAAAGAATATCCACATCCATTTGCTCTGAATCCCAGCCCACCCATATACGGCCGATAGAAGTATTATTGGCCCATTGCCAATCAGGCATTACCTTTCTAGCAATATGGTTGGCTTTATGATCACGGACCCTAGTTTCCAATAATCCCACAATACCGCATTGCAAAGAGCTAATGAGCTGATGGACGTCATGGACCTTGATCTCCCCATTCTTCCCACACATTTTCTAGCTAGCTAACTTAACCATGGAGTAGCAGAGAAGGGGAAGATTTGCTTTTAGGCCCCTTTGATTTCTTTAATATAGACTTCAGCGACTTTGCACTGTGCACAGGCTTCTCCAACTTTGTTGGAGGGGAAATTGCAGCAACCTTTATCGTCCCATTACCATTTTGAGAGTTTCCAGCTTTAACCATTCCCAACACTGCCTGTTGCTTCCAGAAATCCTGCTAATGACCATCACCCATATCAAACCGAAGCTGGCGTTCATCTTTTACCAGCCTCAAAGACTCTACAGCAAACAATGGTGCCTTGACCCGAGAAGGATCATCCTCATTCTTGCCTGCCAATATGCCAACAGGGCCTAAAGACAAACTAGAGGAGTTTTCTTGTCCTACACCTGCCTTTGCATCCACCGTGTGAAGCAGTTCTGTGGCCGTATTCATCAAAATTCCGTCATCAGAATGGGTTCTTGACTTGGACAGTTCGTGATCACTATCATGTTGTTGTATATCAACAAATTGATAGAAAAATTCCATTGCAAAACTAGGAGCACAGGATCAGCAAGTGTTGGATCTGAATTCAAGGGGGGTTTAACAGCCTTATCAAATACGGGATTAGGGACCAACCTGGGAGACTTCCACTCCTTGACAGTAGCCGAAGGTTTTTTTTTTTTTTTGGTAAGTAAGTATTTTGGATTAATGGGAGAAAATAGTACAAAAAATATGTTTTGTCTCCAAGTATTTTAACTTGAAGATAAAACAACAGACGCTAGGGCATACCCCGAGCGGACAGTACATCGGAATATATAAACAGGCCTCTAGGAGGACAACGTTTACCTAAAAATGACAAAATATGACATTTCCATCATAAACAAAACAGAACACAGTATGCATTAGCTGACACACAAAATTTCACAGTGGTACGGCAAGGCACGACAGCAGATTGCTCCTGCTCTGAGATCAGTAGCCGAAGGTAATCCAGCATTATCAAAATCAGGATGACCAGCATCCTTGCTAGGCTCCTCTACTTCTTGGAGGGCAGTAAAGGCATTAGCGGTAGGCATAGCCATGGGTCCTAGAGCAGACTCAATAGGATTAGTTGTAGCTGGACTTTTTCCTTTATCCCTATTTTGGGCAGTTTTGGATTTAGAATCTAACAAAATTCCACCCGTTAGCTTGTGAATTTTAATAAGTTTACAATGAAAGGCACTATGTCCAATCTGATTGCAATTACTACATTAGACTTGCTTCCATCGGTAGTCGAGTCGATGTTAACCTCAACAAAAGATGTCCCTCCTGGTTCTGAATTTCTCCCAGCCTTGAGATGAACTTTAGATGGCAGAGCTACACAGGCACCAACTTTTACATATACATGGGCAAAACTCATTCGTTCCATTTTCTTCATATTTGTATCTAGTCAAATAAGTTTTCCCACTACACTAACAATCCAGCTAAGACCCAAGAGAGTCTATTATTCCACGAGAACATTGAACAAAGTAATCCATATCGGAAAAGTTTTATGCTCCTCCTTGACAAAGGCAGCCTTGGTTTCCATCTTTTAGGGAAGAGTGTTCTCCGTGCAAATGCCTGGGGACCATTCGCAAGGCACTTTTCCAGCATCATATTGGAGGAAAACTGGAAGAAAACCAATCCATAATCATTACTAGCAACATGCCTCAACCCAAACCGACCCCAAATCTTCCTAGTGATATAGTAAACAACATGAAAATGAAAAGGTTTGTCATAAAAATACCCCACCAGGGTATCCCCCCACATAGCCTCCCCTTATTTAATAACTTCAATATGGGGTTAGTTCCACTATATCCCCATAACCTTTTTGTGGAGGGAAGTAATTCAAGGTCACCTTACCACCAGAGATGTCTTTTTGCACAATCGAGGACCAGGAGGCCTGAGGAGGTCTACCTATTTCTGAAGACATTCCCACCGCGAGATCAGAATCAGCTTTAGCTAAAGAGCCCTTACCTTCAGCCAAGATAGTGTTTGGTATGTTGCAATTTGGAACCACATCTTGGAGGAAAGGGGGCCCCTTCGTCTGGCTTACACTCAGTGAAACATCCACGCCCCTAGAAATAAAGCAATCAGACGATCCCAAAGCACCTTCGAATCGACCCTGATGGCAATTCAACGATTCAAACAAGTTTTGTACCAAAGCCATGGGTAATCCTACAGAAGCATTGATATTCTAAAACCAGATAGTAGATTGGCTATTACCGTCTGATAGACAATATGGTTTTGAAACTACCGAAAGAGAAGATTTTGAAGGGAGTATTGCAAGGAGAGGCGGAGAGTCTTCTGTATTTAAAAAGGGTGACAAACCATCGGTTGATTCGACAGTAAGAGGTCGAGTGGCATGAATCAATGAACAAGGGAAAGAAGAGGCTGAGGAGGAAATAGGGAAAACAGAGGAGGACGCAGAAGGTTCAAAATTTGGGTGAGATGATGACGATAGAGGTTCCACAGGAGGATGGTGTGGCTAAAGGGGCTGAGGAAGGCAAAACGGCGCCCCTAGGACACCAGCCAAGGTTGGCACCGATGAGGAACGATGGCAACAACAGAAAGATGGTGAAAGAAACCCTAGAGAGATGGGAGAATTGTGGAAAGCCACTCAATCATTTGTTAAGGATAAAAGTCTGAGAGTAAGAAATCAAGGAAGCCTTGTTACTAGCCCTACTGTGAAAATTACAAATCCATTTGATGTCCTCCAACTTTGTGATGAAGTCGTTCCTTCCAAGGACAGTAATGGTTCTACTATTACAGGGGATCAGGTGGGTTATGAATCAGAGAGGGTGCCAGCCATGAAGATGCATTCAGATGTGGAGAAATAGATTTTGTTGAACCTGATAAATGCAGATTAGTAGACTACTTCCCACATAGTTTCAATTTCCCATGGTAATATTCCTGATGTATCTCCTACCATAATCAAAAGGCAATTCAGGAGGATCGGTGGCAGCTAACTGGGATTCCAAGCCACATTTTATCGAGCAGCAACAGATTCAAGAAGTCTTAGGGGATACTTCAGCAGGCAATGGTGATGCTGACAGCTCAAT
Organism: Nepenthes gracilis; assembly: GCA_033239525.1. Classification (NCBI taxonomy): domain Eukaryota; kingdom Viridiplantae; phylum Streptophyta; class Magnoliopsida; order Caryophyllales; family Nepenthaceae; genus Nepenthes; species Nepenthes gracilis. The sequence goes on along the minus strand of BSYO01000034.1, from coordinate 5,873,170 downwards.
TGGAGGGGACAGGGATGCCACTACTCAGTTTACTTCTATGCTAAATACTGGTCTATTGGTGTTAGACACAACAGCCAGCCAGAACAGTTCAGACTCACCAATTAAAGATGCAGCTGTTGCAGATCATGGAAAGAGTGTCATGGCCTGATGATATCAGGATCATTGGGGACAAATCCATCTAGTGTTGAGCTGCCGCAGGTTGAAGAAGAATTAAGGAAGAAGTCAACAGGTTCTGGAGCTGAATTCAGTTCAGTTGGCAGGAATGGGGATGCAACCCTTTTGGCTCATGACCTAGTGTCTGCAGCTGGTAAAATGAGGATGAAAACTGACGAGAACGAGTGTGCTGACTGTCAACTTTGCCCCCCTGAGGATGCTGTAAGGACCAGTGATGATATTGATGTTGTTGATGATGCTATTGGACACAAGACTACTGCCCTTCTGGAGTCTTGAGACCCTTCCATTCTTCAGGGGTGGACGTTCTTCCACTTGTGGCAAAGCCTAGTCTAAAGTCGATTTAAAAAAACCAAAAGGGCCTAAAAGACACACACCCCCTCTTCAAAGCCTCATGCTTAGTTTAGCATGTTGGAACATTCGTGGGCTTAATGGCCAGGTAAAGGTTCACAAGGTTAATCATTTTATTAGTTTGACTCATTATTGGTTTGGTGGAAACTAAAGTTAGAGAATATAATCCAGATATAATTTAGAAGACGCTATTGCCCAGTTGGAACTGGGATACAAATTATTCATCAACTTCCTCAGGCCAAATTTGGGTAGGTTGGGATATTGAGAGTGTGGATATGGATATTCTTTCTATTGAAGACCAACTCATACACCGTAAAGCCAGTATCATAATCAATGGATCAATTTTCTATGTGTCCTTTATATATGGATTGAATTCGAAAACTGACCAGCAAGTTTTGCGGGACAGTCTCAAAGATAAAAGTAACCAAATTTGGAATACGCCGTGGGTGGCTCTGGTGGATTTTAATGCAACCAAATCTTCTTTGGAAGGATTGGGAGGCAATTGGAATGTTCAGAGCTCCATGGAGTTGGATACATGCCTCATAAATTGTGACCTTAATGATTTGTGCTATGATGGAGCTTTCTTTACGTGGAATGATGACTGGGATGCTAAAACATATATTTATAGGAAATTGGATAGAATTGTGGTTAATGGGAGATGGCTTTCTGAGTTCGCAAATTACAAAGCATCCTTCCTCTTGGTTGGAATCTCATATCACTTTCCTGCCTCGTTACATCCTGATGGAGCTAATCAGACGAGGAAGGGTATGTTTGAATTTAACAACTTCCTCACCAAGCATCCACAATTTCACCAAATCATTTGGGAAGCATGGCGGAGGGAGGTGCAGGGTGTCCCAATGTATCAGCTCGTATCAAAATTGCAGAATACAAAACTACAATTTAAGAGGCTTAATACTCAAACGGGAAACGTTTCAAAGGAGGTTACCTGCTTGAAAAAGAACTTGGAGGATTGTCAAAAGGCAACTCATCACCACCGATATCATGTTGGTATTCTAGAAGATGAAAAGCAATGCAAACATGCTTATCTCTAAGCCCTAGATAGAGAACTAGAATTAATACAATAGAAGGCAAAACTCAGATGGCTTCGAGATGGTGATCAATGCAGCTAGTATTTCTTCCGTACAGACACTGCTAATAATAACTATAATGGACTCCTTTCCCTTCTTAGAAGAGATGGGACACCAACTAGGAGTAAGGAAGAGGTCCAAAGTTTGATTGTTAATCACTTTCAGCAGCTTTTGGGGACTAGTCGTGTGGCTTCACCCATAAATAAGCAATGCCTTAGGCCGTACATCCTTTATGTTCCTAGAGAGCTTCGAGAATCTCTTTGTGGTCCGGTGAGTGAAGAAGAAGTTTGGAAGTCCCTGTTCTCAATTGGTAAAACCAAAGCCCTGGGTCATGACTGGTTCTCCTTGAAATTCTTTACAGAGGCCAAGCACATCATAGGTGCTATGATTGTCGAGGCAGTTCAGGATTTCTTTATACATGGTAAGCTCCTCAAGCAACTAAATGCTACAATTATTAGCCTCATTCCTAAAGTGACTTCCCCCTCCAAGGTATTAGATTTTCGGCCAATTTTCTACTGTAATGTTGTCTATAAGATTATCTCAAAGATTATTGCAAATCAAATCAAACCTATCCTCCCGTCCTTGGTTGATAGCTCCCAAACGACCTTTGTAGTAGGGAGATATTGGAGACAATATTTTACTTGCCTAGGAAATATTACATAAATATCATTCTAGAAAAGGTGTACCTCGATGCGCCATGAATGTGGACTTGATGAAAACCTATGATCCCATTGACTGGGATTTCATTATGGTTACATTGGATCTGATAGGATTCCCTCCGAAGATAGTAAATTGGATCAACCAATGTATTTCTACAACCTCCTTCTCTATTAATTTAAATGAATAGTTGGTAGGGTTTTTTAGAGGAACAAAGGGTCTTAGGTAGGGTGATCCATGAACACCAAATCTCTTCGTTCTGGCTATGGAGATTCTCAATGGAATTATAGAAAGGAAGGCTCATCAAAATAGTTACATCTAATACCATTGGAAATGTGAATGCACTCATACAATGATTCTTGCTTTTGCAGATGACCTATTGCTTTTCTCCAAAGTTGGCGGTGAATCCGTGTGGATACTTCAGAGATGTCTTGAAGAATTCAGCATGCTTTTAGGGCTTTCAGCAAATTGTACAAAAAGTGGGATTTTTGTATGTAGTAGTGGTGAAAACATTGAGAAGGAAGTCTTCAATATCATGGGTTACAAAAGGGGAAAGCTTCCTGTTTGCTACTTGGGTGTCCCACTCATCCCTACCCAACTATCAATAAACGATTGCAAACCACTGTTAGATAAAGTGATGAAGAGGGTGTCTTCATGGAAGAACATATGGTTGTTTTTGTGGGCTAGCTCTAACTAATCTCTTCAATCATGTCCATAGATGGAAAAATCACTGCAAAGGAAGCTTGGAAAGACATCTGTTCTGTAAAGGATGAAGGATGTCTGGGCATTAAAAACCTTTTTGATTCAAACAAGGTATTAATAGCTCTGCTCCTATGGAGAGTCATCTCTAAAGATCCTTCTTTGGTTTGGTCCTCGTGGATACACAAATACCGGATTAAGGATAGATGCATTTGGATCATAAAAATACCTGATAATGCAGCGTAGAGTTGGAGGAAGACAATGAAGCTTCGGCCCAATCTTCGTCCCTTGATTCGATACCGCATTGCTGATGGAGTTGGCACCCACCAGGGCCATTAAGCGACAGATATTCGGAGCGTGCGATGACTATTTCAGGACTACCTTGGGACTCTAAAGTTCAGTCTATCATTTGTAATGGATTGTGGAGGTGGCCTGATGAGTATGACGTTAAGGTGGCAAGCAATGTGGAAAGAATGCCTATCTATTTCCCCAGTATTTCTCGCAGAGATGAGATTTGGTGGTTGGGCAGCTCCAATGGTGACAGTTAGTTTGGGGCTTGCATCACATCGCTGCACATGCTTTTACCCTTTGGCTTGTAATTCGAAGGAGATTAAGCACATTAGATCAAGTAGGGAACTTCATCCGGAAGTCTAATATGTGTGCTCTTTGCTACAATGGAATGGAGAGCCATGATCATTTATTCTTTAATTGCCCCTTCTCAGTTGATGTCTAGAGCCTGATGTGTCGATATGTAGGAGTGAGTTGGCCATACAATGAATGGGAAGCAAACATCAAATGGGTAGCGCTCAAATGGAGGGGAAAAAACTGCAAATCACACTCTTATCGGCCCACATTAGCAGCCACAGTGTATTTTATCTAGAGGGAGCACAACAAAAGAACCTTTAACAAATCTCTGCCTAAGACTGTGATTCAGCTAGTAAATATGATCCGGGCCACAGTACGAAACAAGCCAAAAAGGTATACATTTGGTAGAGACAATGGTAGCAGATCTGTCATGGTTAGATGGAACCTGCCTCTAGATTGTATTAGGCATTGATGATCTAATTCTTTCTTCTAGTGATTTTGCCTCACGATGTATTGTAGTTTGGGGTATGCCCTAACTTTTATGCTCTAATCCATGGTAACTTAGACTTAGAACATAGATTTTGTAAATTCCTTCTTTGCTTTTATCTACAATTACTTACAAAAAAAATATTATTGTATATAAATTCTACCAAAGCCTAGTGGTCATTCAAGTTACCGTTCGTTTCAAGCACTGCAGCCCTAAACTTTGGATTCGTTCCTAGTAGAGTGAGATGAATATGCTCATTATTGAACGGTTGATTCCAAGCCTGAAGACCCACAATTGTCGCTAGGGTTGAGGACGTCTCCGCCGGCGCTGGCCATGGCCGGCCTCCTGGGAGCTCCAACGGGTCCTCTATCTCTTCCCCATTTACCCCCTCCATCTTCTCCTTCGAAGGCAGTTGATGCAAAATCCCTAGCCCAATCCTCTTATCCCTAGCCCGATTGGTGCAACCGTTCCAAGGTGCTCTGCCAATCCCATTGCCCCCCTTCTAGAGGATGCTGGATCCCCGGGCCCTGTTGTTGCCGACCAAACTGAGTTAGATATTACGAATGATGTCTCAGTGACTGGTAGTGCCATAAGTGAGGCAAGTTCTGAACTCCAGTCCCCCTTGGAAGATGGCGGTGTTGCATATGAGCTAAAATCCATGCCTGAAAGTCCCCAGCATCCAGAATCAACGATTCCCTTATTGAAGGATGTAGTTATAGGGAGGAACCCTGAAAATGCGACCCTCTTGTCACCGTTTACAGCTGCCCCCAACCTGGCACCTAGACCCGAATGTATGGACTGCCCCTGTGTGGATTTTGATGATACCCAGTCCTTACAAACCACCAACGTAGAGCCGAGTCCAATGGCCACTATGCATCAAGGTAGCCTTCTTCCTCATGGAGCTTTGAGAGTGGTTGTGCCCCATTCTTCTTCCAATTATATTGCATCTTTTGCGAAAATTTTGAAAAATGGTATTAATTTGAATATACCAGATGGTGAAACCCTACTGCTCATCGAACCTATTTTGGAAACGGACCGCTTGGAAGCTCTGGGGAGATCTTGCTATGATAAGGAGGAGTCGCCATCTTTTGCCAACAAAATCACTTTTAAAGTAGAGAATTTAAGCAGACAATTGATGGAAATTAAGGAAAACTATAGCCAGGCGCTAACACCAGGGATTATGGCCTGTATCACCCTAGTAGCATGTACTGCAGATGTGGCTCCTGCTAAGCAGGAGCATGATGCCCATGGAATCCAAAGGGCTTTGCTCTGCAGGCAATACCATGGAAGAGATCAAAGGCCCGGGGACGACAGAAACCATCTCCCAGGAATCCAAAGGGCTTGGGTTCTCACCCCTTTTGAATCACAAATTGGAGTTGATGGAGTAGTGGCAGAACACCGGATGTTCTGGTACTATGGTGATTTTTGGATTGTTCTCCTTGATCCAAGTGTGCTAGTGATTTGCTGTCCTTCAGCCGATGGAATGGATTCCTTTTGCTGTCTTGTTTTTGTGTCATTCCCTCAATAGCAGTGCCATGTTGTATGAAGTCCCTGCTGGAACAAATTTTCAGCAGTTATGTGTTGACATCTAGGAGATTTTGGCCTTGTTAAACTGTGAAGTGATTTCAGGTTTGGAGCCAATGCGTGGAGTAATTTCTAGTTTGCAGCTGACAAGTGCTACTGCTTTATTTTGTTAAACTGTGGGAAGTCACGCTGAAGCAAAAATTTAAGTTTTGTTAGATTGAGTGTTGAACCCTGCACCTGGTGGGTTAGGCTGAATGCGGAGTTGGGGTACCTGCTCCTGTGGCCTTGTGTAATGTCCTCGAGCGGGATTCTTGCAGCTTGGATGCAGTCAATTGCTGGTGCCTTGTTGTCGTCATCCTGCTAATTGTTGGATTGCAAAGCTACATTGCCGTCTTTTGATTGCTCTAAGAGATTGGAGTCCTCCTGAATACTAGGAGGCTGTTATGCTGAATCCTTGAGTTTGCTAATTTTGTAGTGAATTTTTCAGCAGCTGTCCTATGGTTGCCTTTCTACTACCCAGAGGTTGCGGACGCTGAAATTGTCGATCACATTACTTTTTTGCATTTTGCCGACGTTGGCTTCTGCCGAGATGTATGCAACGGGATGAGATGCCTTTGACCAAGGTCCTTTATGACCACGGTGGTGTGTTATCTGAGTTTTGGAATTTGCTGGCTAGATTTTGCTGAAGTATGAGGCTGCCATATGTGCTACCCAAGGAAATTACTGCTGCCTTGCTGCTCGTGAGGTGCTGATGCAACAGCTGTGGTTATTTCTTTGGACAGAGATTTGCAATTGATAAGGGTGATGCATACTGCCCGTCGTGTGCATTTGCCGTGATTTGGGTTTTCTATTTTATATTGACCGAGGTGCAATGGGATGAGCTGCTTTTGACCGAGGCCCCTTATGGCCGAGATGGTTTTTGTTCAAGATGAGTCTTGATTGTGCAACAGGTATAGAACCGAGATGCCAAATGGGCGTGGTGGTTACCAAATGGCTGAGGTGCAGCTATGGGTTGAGCGAGTTGATGTTGCCTTAGTTTTGAAGATGTTGTGGTTTGCAGATTGCAGGTTAGTTGTGATTCTAATATATATTCAGCTTGCTCTAGTTTTGTTAATCAAATCTAGTGAAGATGTTTTTATAGCGTGTATGTATTTTGGCCAGATTGCATATGGCCGTTTTAGATGCTGCTCATCTAGGTGTTGGTTTCTTTTGCTTTTTATTTCTTTTTCGCTCGGCTTCATGAATTGGTTCATGGTGGTGCAGCTTGGTTGGCTGCTGAAGGTGATTGGTGCTGGATTCTAGGTGTGGTCTCCTTCCAGTTGATATTGCATTTGTGCTGCCTGGTTGTAAATTGGTGGCATTGTTATAGGCATTTTTTGGATACGCTGGAAATTGGTGATGTGGGTTGCTGTTTTGTGGCTGTATCCAGAGAAGGTGGTGCTTACCTCATTGGACAAGTGCTGATGCATTTATGGTTTGGTGGAGTTTTGGTGTGTTGGAGTCTGCTGATATTTATGTTCTGATAACTGAGTATTGTGGTAGCTTCGTTTGGCTTCTGCTGAGGCTGTTTGGGGTATGATCTGATGATGCTAGGGCGGATTAATATCAGTGGTTTGATGCGGGGTTGGTTGCTGTTTCATGGGAGCGGCATTTCATGCCGTTTGTTGATTGTGTTGCCAATGGACGCTTCTGGATCTATTCGATATGCTGATTGGCTGGTAATGCAGCTGGGCATGTGCATGCCCCGGGCCTTTTTTTTTCCTGATCGATATGGTCCCTGCCTGTGGTAGTTGATTTTGGGTACTGCACTCCGTATTATGTTCCCTGTCTCTGGGCATCTTGGCTTGGATGGATGCTGGCATGGTTAAGGAATTATGTTGGGTGTGAATTAACGATGTATCTCATTTTACATTAAAGAAGCTGCTGCTGATGCTCAGGGTGTCTTTGGGTCTGCTGTGATTTGCTGCAGTTTTGCTTTTACTGTTGGTGCTTGGATTTGTGGAGTTTTGTTGCTTATGTATGATGGTGATGGGATCCTGGCACAGGTTTTGTTGGCTCGCTGATGGTGTTCTTTTTTCTAAGGTGCTGTTTGGATAAGTTATTTGATGGCTGTGCTGCAGTGCTGCGGCTATCTGTCTTGGGGCTGTAACTGCGGCTGGCCCGAAATGATGGTGCACCGAAATGATGGTGTTGCTTAGTATGCTCTCTCACGGTTTTACCCTCGGTTTATGGCCTGGTTGAAGCATGATGATGCAGATCTGTTGAGGCCCGGTTCCTGCTGTCCTTAACTTTGAAGCTCACCTAATTTAGATGCTGATGAACCCCAGTTCTGGGTTCTCTGTTCAGCTTCGTTGCGTCACGGAGTATTGTTATGGGCTGAACTCTACAATCACGCCGCGGCTGGACCTGGCAGTGCTTTTACATTTCTTGTTGACTGTCTGTGCTCTGCTGTCTGCTTTCGAAACATGGAGTGTTGCCGTGCTTTGGGTGCAGCTGCTGGAACTGGGGCTTGCTGATACCCGTTGTACCTCTGTTCCCACCATGGTGCTGGCTTCTGGCACTGATGTGGCCATTACTGGAAGGGGGTTTTGATGCAGTGCTGTCCATCCTGCTGCAGTGACCTGCAACTGCTGTATTGCGTAATGCTGTGATGCTGATGAAGAGCTGGACTAGTTTGTTGCATGGAGTGCTGCTGTTTGCATGGTTTGGCGTGAGAATTGATTAGTGCTGTAGATCAGACAGCTGGATCTCTTGGCTGCCTGATGCTCTCACTGTTGTGTGGATCTGGATTATAGGTTGTCCCTTGCTGATGCTGGTTTGGTTTTGATGTTTTAGCTCGATTTGCAGGGGTTCGAATATTGCAATTTCCCTCTGCGTTGTGTTGTATTTATTTTTCATTTTATACTGGTTTTGTAGTACGCTGGCCTCTTAGAGGTTTTTTTTGTACATTTGGATGTACTAGTTGCTCGGGGTATGCCCCCGAGGTTTATGTTTTTTCCCCAAGTCAAAATACTTGGAGATAAAAATATAGATGTTGTATTGTTTTTCTCCCATTAATCCAAATTTCTTACTTACCAAAAAAAAAAGGTTCATGGTGGTGCTCGGGGAATACCTTAACTCGTTGTTCTACCTCTAAATTGGCAAAACACTTGAAGTTAGAATAGTGTCTTGTAATTACGATTATATTAATTTTAATTTACTAATATACCAAAAAAAAAGTGATTCAAATATATATGGTTGGCAGTTCTTTGGAGTTGTGATGCTGAAGTATGATGCTGCTGCTGCCCCATGTGTTGATTCTTGTAACTGATGCTGCTGGGTGGGAGCTGCCTACCTACTGAATTCTTCGAATTTTGCTGAAGTATGATCTGCCTGAGGAAATTACTGCTGCCTTGCTGCTGGATGCTATTGCTAGAACTATTGAAGCATGCAGGCATTTTTATGCTAAAGCAACCAGTTTTTTTTATTGTTCTCTGCTGCCCTATGGGTTGTAGCATGCTCTTAGCTTAAGTCTAATGCTGACTTTTCCGATTGTTAAGTTAGTGCTGGCTTTCGTTGAAGAATGTTGTCCTTCTGCAAGACTTGGTTTTTTTGTTATATTATTTGGTGCTCGGGGTATGCCCTAAGTCTATGATTTAATTTCAAGTCGGAAAATTACTTGGAGATAAATCATAGGTTATATAATTTTTTCTTTTTTACTGCAATTTACTTTCCAAAAAAAATTAGATTCGTTCCTAGTTCCTAATATAAACTCTCCCAAAATTTGGAGACAAATCTGGGGTCTCAGTCGGACACAATTGATGCTTGCACTTTATAAAGTCTTGCAATCTCATTAATGTATGGCTGTACTAACCGATCATGGGAGTAGGTTGTCCGAATTGCCACGAAATACGTTGATTTTGTCAGCCGATCAATAATAAATTTTTTTTTGGTAAGTAAGAAAATTTTATAAATAAAAATGAAAAAAATAAAACCCATTGTTCTTATCCCAAGTGTTTTGCCGACTTGGATATAGAACAAAGATACAGGGGCATCCCCGAGTACAGTGAAAAAGTTACGCAATCAAAGCAAAATAAAGGAACAAAGAAACGGCCAAAAGCAGCACGGGCGATGCATACATCTCGGCCAAAACAAAACCCATCTCGGCATTGATACATCTCGTCCAAAAGCTAGAGGTAGAAGGCACGCAGGCTACTTTCACTGGCTGGCAACACCAACAGCAAAGGCAGCCAACGTCTTCTGGCGTTTTTTTTTTTTTGGTAAGTGTCTTCTGGCGTATATGCCCCACATGGATTCCCATAAAGCACAACATTCCAAAACCATTCCTCGGTAGCAGCAATTCTCGTGTTGTACCACTGTCTCCTGCTAGTTGGACAACAAAAGGCCATCCCAACTTTAGCACGCAGTTCAGCCAAGAGCAAGACATGCCAGTTACACCCTCGGGCCAACCTGCAGCACCTGTAGCCAGCATCTTGTCCCGTAGCCAGCATCTCGCCATAAAGTCCTCGGACAACACAGCACTTGACCTAGCATTTGGCAACTCAGAAGAGAACAAATGTAGGGAGGCAAAAGGAAAGACCTCAGTCTAATCATCTCGGCCATTTGCAACTCGGGCGGTTGTATCTCGGACGTGTATCGCACACAAATCCAATTCATCACGGTCGATTGGATTATGATTTCTAGGGGTCCTTGGCAATCCCGTCACAAAATCTATGGTGATCTCTTCCTATTTGTAGATAGGAATAGATAGCGGCTATAGTAACCCTGATGGCTTCTTTCGTTCAACCTTTAGCTGCTAGCAAATAAGACACCTTCCCATGAAAGCTACAATTTCCTTCTTCATGTTTCTTCACCAAAATGTTTTTCTTAAGTCCTGGTACATATTGTTAATTCTAGGATGAATAGTATACCTAGAGTGATGAGCTTCTATCAAAATTTTCTCCTTCATCTCTTTATTATCAAGTACACACATCCTACCTTAGAATCTCAGGACTCCATCAGTACAAATGTTAAAATCAACTCGAGTCTTTACTCAAATCTTTGGCAATACTCATGAGGAATGGATCATTTACTTGCTCTTCCTTTATCTTCTTCAGTATCTCACACTGAACTTGAAAATATGCCAACATCATTCTATTGTCCTGCACATATCGCTAGTTGTCGCATTGCTTCATACTGTCCAGCATCTCTATCTCCTTAATCTACAATCTTTCCATTAAACTCATTTGGTGACTAAGGGCATTTGCTGCGATGTTAGCTTTTCCCGGTTGATACTGAATTTCATAATCATAATCTTTTAGAAAATTGATCTATCTCATAATCATAATCTTTTAGAAAATTTATCTATCTCCTCTGTCTCATGTGAAGCTCTTTCTGAGAGAATAAGTACCTGAGACTCTTTTGATTTGAGTATACCAGGATTTCTCTCCGTACTGATAATATTGCCAGATTTTTAATGCAAAATCAACAGCCGCCAATTCCAGATCATCGATTGGATAGTTCCTTTCATAAACCTTTAATTGTCTAGAGTCATAGGCAACTACCTTCCCATGCTGCATTAAGACACAGCATAATCTAGTTTTGGATGTGTCACAGAAGACCACAAATCCTCCAGATCCTTTCGAAATGGTCAAAATTAGAGCGGTTGTTAATCGATTATTCAATTCTTGAAAACTCTGCTCGTATTCCTCAGACCAATCAAATTTGGCTTCTTTCTTCGTAAGTTGGGTTAATGGCATAGCAATATAAGAGAAATTTTTCATGAATTGGTGATGGTAATTTGCCATGCCTAAAAAACTTTGAACTTCAATTATTGTTGTGGGTTGGCTCCAACTGGTTACTACTTTGACCTTCTTTGAGTGAACTGAAATACCTCTAGTAATAACATGGCCCAAAGATGTCACTTTATCAAGCCAAAACTCACATTTCTTTAGTTTTACGTACAACTTCTTTTCCCTCAGAGTCTGGAGACAATTCTCAAATGCATCTCATACTCCTTATAACTTTTGGAATAGATTAGAATATTATCGATAAACATGACCACAAATTTATCCAAATATGGTCGAAATACCCAATTCATCAGGTCCATAAAGGCCGTGGGAGTGTTAGTCAATCCAAATGGTATAACCAAAAACTCATAGTGGCCATACCTTATTCGGAAAGCAGTCTTTGACACATCCTCCTGTTTGATTCTCAATTGATGATATCTGAAACGAAGATCAATATTGGAGAATACTTGGTTTCTTGCAACTGATCAAATAAATCATTAATCCGTGATAATAGATATTTATTTTTGATCATGATCTTTTTTAGTTCACAATAATCAATGAATAATCGCAACGTCCCATCCTTCTTCTTTACAAATAACACCGGTGTGCCCCAGGGAGATACATCTAGTCTGATAAAACCCTTATCTAGCAATTCTTGTAATTGTTATTTTAACTCTTTTAGCTCAGCAGGTGCCATTTTGTACGGTGCCTTTAAATTTGGACTTGATCTTGATACAAGCTTGATTTCAAAATCTATCACCTGATGTGGCGATAAGCCAGGCAATTTTTTAGGAAATACATATTCAAATTCACAGATCATTGGTACATCCTTGATCGGCACACTGTGACTTTCAGTAATACTAGCATAAGCTAGATAAGCCCGGCATCTACTTTGAATTAAATGCTGAGCATGTAGGGAAGAAATCAATACGGGCATCTCCTTTCACCTGATCCCTTGAATGTAAAATGGTTCACATCCCGAAATCTCAAAATAAACTCATTTATGGAAGCAATCTATACTGATGTGATAATTTGCTAGCCAGCCCATCTGCAATATTACGTCAAAATCACACATGTTTAAGAAAATTAAGTCCACTTCCATCGTCAACCCATTAATTATTATTACGCATTTTGGGTATATAATATCGGTATTGCCGATGATCCCATGGCATTGACACTACTAGGAAAAAGTCTAAAATTTGGGGAGATGATGTAAGATGGTATACAAATCAAGGAGACACAAATGAATGAGTGGATCCAGAATCAAACAATGCATGGGCCGAAACATCACAAATATGAATAGTACCTTTGACCACATTCAGAAGATGCTTCGCCTCCTATATTGTGACCGCAAATGCTTTGCCCAGGATAGTGGGCTTCTTCGTCACAGTCCTCTTTAGGTGAAGACAATTCTTTATGAGGTGGCCCGCCTAGCCACTATTATAATAGACTTCCACTAATTTGAAGCATGGTTTGTCACCATGTGTCACCATGTAATTTCTTGCAATTAGGACATGGAGTCACCATTGTTCGATGGCCTAGTGCTTCTTGTTTACTCTTGTTCTCTTGCTTCGCTTGTTTAACTCTCTTCAGTGGCCTTTCTAATTCCGAACTAGAACTCGTACCCACATTTCTACGATAATACATTTTCTTCTTAAAAAATTCCTCCTTTTCAAACTCCTTCTCAAATACTAGAACTAAATCCAGCACCTCCTTATAAGTTTGCAATTTCTGAGTTGATAGTTGCTTCTTGATATTGTCCTGCAATCCTTGCTAAAATTTCTTTGCTCTCCTTATCTCATCCTCCACAATAAAAGAAGCATATCAAGATAGCTCAGTAAACTTTGCATCATACTTACCTACCATGCGGTTCCTTTATCTTAACTACATAAACTCCCCCTCCTTATGCTCTCAGAGTCTCGTGTTGTAATGTTATTTATAAGGTTATTTCGAATACGCCTGGTGGTTAGTAACGCTTACGCCTTCCCTCTCCACCCGGGTTTGAATCTCTGCGGAAGCACCCATGGTACTGAGCCTCCCTAAAACATCCTTTGGGATTTCTGGGGTATGGGACCACGAAGCGGTGGGGCCAGTCACGTTAAAAAGCTTACCCTTACCACAGTTTTTCAGAGAGAAGCTCTCGCTTCTCTCTACAATTTTCAAAATTCATTCGAATTTTGAATCTTCCGTTTGCGGTTGCCCGCGTCCTCCTTCGACGCTCCTCCTCGGGCCGGGCGGCGCCAGGGCCGGCCTTGGCCGGTCTCCTGGGTGCTCTGCCCGGCCGCATGCCGCCTTCCGACTTTAGGCGTCTTCCTTTCGGACATCTGCTCTGGATTCGACAGGGTCCTCTGGGATTTCGTCTTCGGTGAAGCCCTTAATTTTCGCTGATTCAGCCAAGCCCTCTGTGGTCCTTTGTGGTCCTCTGTGGCTTCACTGACGAAGAACCCAAGATTCGCTTGGGGTTCCTGTAGATACCAAGATCGCGTCTGTTGCGTCTTTCTCCGTTTGGGTTTCCACTTCTGTCTGAGACTATTCTCAGGCTTTGGTTTCTCCTTTCCTTCGTCCCTCGATTGATTGGGGCTTCTCGCATCTGGACTTGCCTTGGCTCCTTCGCTATGGCTGTTGTGACCGAGTGCCCTGTCTCGGGGTTCATTAAATTTGCTTCGGCTTTGTGCTTCTAGTCTATGCTGCGTCCATTGAATTTGGGAGCAGATGGCTGAAGCTTATGTGCTGCTTGCTGGATTTTTTTGGCACTGACGAACGCCCTGAGCCTTGTTTTGGAGCCTCTCTGCTTGGCCATTCCTTCCTGTAAGTTGGGTTGGGAGGAGCCTGTTTTACTTTCGGCTGGAACTAAAGGCTGGAGTGTTGCTAGGACTGGGAGCGGATTGTTTGGACGCTGAAATTCCTGGCTGGCAGATTTTGAGTATGCAGGTTCGCTGCAATGCTCATTCTGCAATGCTTGCTCAGATGATTGGGCAGCTTTGCTGATATGGCCGGCAGCTGAGTCGATTCTGGCTGGCTCTTCTTCTGCTGTTATTTTTGGGTCCTGAAGGAATTTTTTTTCCTTATTTTTTGGCTCAACAGGAAGAAATTGGTGAAGCCGAATATCCTCTGGTGTTGCTCTTTTTTTCTCTGGCTGTGCGTCCCATTTGATGATTGGGTTGGGGGAGACCGTGTGCTTATGGATTGGGTCCCTGCGGCTGTGAGCTGAGTTGCTGACTGAGGTATTATTTGGTTGTTAAATTTTTCTTCTTGTTGAGGTGAGATTGCTCTTGGCTGGAATCTACAGGAAGTTTGTTGCTGATGTTGTTTTGCTGTTCTGTTAGTCTTCTTGCTAGTTTGGCAAGTCGCTGGTATGGCCTTGGATATATTGCTATCCAGTTGGCATGGGGTTGAAATTGTTCGGGTTGAGGTTGTTTACTTGTGTGGTCTCAGTAGAGATTTGAGTCGGGTTATTCTTTGCTGATCTCTTGCCGGTGTTTACTTGTGTGTGTGCCTGGGTGTAGTCTTTGGGTCTTTGTTAGAGTTGGATCTCGGTGCTTGAATGTTGTGCCTGATTTGCGCCTCCCACTTTGTGGTAATGGAATGGCCAATGTTATGCTTTGTGAGTCCAAAAGGCTCTGCTGCTTGGCTGCTTTCCGTGTGGCGATTAAAAATGTGGGTTTTGGTGGGTTTCCTATGTTCTCGTGAGTTCTGAAATTTACGTGGAATTGAAAACACTTCCATGTTGCAGCAGGTCTTGGATTTCTTGTTTGCTGGTTTTTTTGTGCCTTGTGGCTATTTTGTATTCTTCTTTGTTGGGCATTGATATTTGTAAAATGTTGAAATCTTTGATCTGTGGGCTGTCCGACTTTCCTTAAATGGATGGTGGGCTGTTGATCTGCAAAGCTGTGTATGTTGAGTGCTATTGGTTAGCAGATGTCGCAGACAACATCATGCTCTCCTGATGATGGTTTTTCTGTAGACTGTGGGTTCCAAGGATGTTCAAAAGCTGCTGCTGTTGTGCAGTGCAGGGTTTCATCCCTGATTTATGGTGATGTCTTCTGAGGTTGGAGGATGTGCTCATGCTTAGATGCAGTTTTGCAAGCTGCTGGCATCATTTTGCTGCCAATTTTGTGAGGATGTGGCTGGTGATTTGCTGGCCCAGCTTTGATGATGGGTGAAATGTTGTTGGGGCACCATCAGCAAAGGTGATGGTTTTAGAGAGAAGTTCTCCTCCTTCTCTCTAATTTTCGAATTTCAAATTTTGAAATTCGTTGCTGCCGGTTGACTGATCCCGTTTGCTGCCTGACGCTCCTCCCGTCTTCGGCGCCGGCGCTCGTCATCGGCCATGGCAGTCACCACCGATCCTTCTCTGGTGTCTGCCTCCCCTGTCCGTCCCCCTCTCTCCCCATCCTCCCCTTCACTGTTCACAGACGATCCCTCAGTAATCCCTTCTTTGAACCCACCCTCAATTTGGTCCCCGGTTCCCGTTTCATCTTCGCTCTCGAAGCTCGGCACCGTCAATTCTTGGGTTGTCCGTGCCCCCCCACTCATGGGTCGATGTTGTCAAGAAGGACGGGTCTGGGTGTAGCCCAGAAATGCGGTTCTTCCCTCAACATCCTTCTTCGTCCTCTGATGGCGCGCTGTCTCCTCCGCCAGCGGTCATCGAGCAAGGAAACATCTATTGGGGCCATACCCTAGTAGGCTATTTCCTCAATTTAGCCCCCCACTTCTCGGCTGTTAAGGAAATTGCCATGAAGCTTTGGGCTCGATTCGGCCTCAAGCAAGCCGCCGGCAACGAAGGAGGATTTTTCTTCTTTCGGTTCCCATCTGAAGAAATGATGAATAAATGTTTATGCGCTGGCCCATGGGTATTTTCTGGCAGAGCAATCTTTCTCAAACGATGGTTGCCAGGAATGGATTTGTCCAAAGAAGATCACAAACGCTTTCCAATCTGGATTAAAATGTCGAACATTCCGCTCGAACTGTGGTCCCCCGATGGACTAAGCTGGTTAGCTAGTGTGGTTGGTATCCCTCTTCAGATTGACCCTAAGACGGCTCGTATGGAGAATCTCTCCTTTGCTAAGGTGTGTGTTGAAGTTTGTGTGGATGGGCCGTTCCCTAACTCCATCGCTATTCAAACCTGCTCTGCTTCTGCTGAGATTGCCACGGTGAGTGTGGCTTATAGCTGGAAGCCAACCCGTTGCTCACGTTGCAAACAAATATGTCATGTGGAGACAAGATGCCGGTCCAAGTCTGCTCCTGGTTCTCATCCCAAGCAACCTGGTCCTTACCCTGATGCTCCTGTCCTCAGTGACAATGTAAGGTTCCCCGTTCCTAATGATGCTACGGGTCCGGTCCTAAATGTGGAGTCTGGTGACCCACTAGCTATGCTTCCAACCGCTGCCGATGGTATTTCTGGTCCATCACCCTGCTTAGTGGCCGAGAATGCCCTGCCTCTCCCCCATCCTATTGTAGGTGATAGTTGTAGTGGTTGTTGCGTAAGTAACTCACCAAATGAGGTTGTTCCCACTGAACCTGGCCCCTCTGGTGGCCAGTTAACTGTGGCCCCAATTAGAACAGAAGGTATTCCTCCCTGTTCTGTGGATGGAGATGCCTTGCCTACCCACCATCATTCATCTGATGATGCTGGAGGTGGTGATTGTTACTCACCTAATGGGGCCGATTTGGATTCCCAATCCACTCTTGGTCTGCCGGTTCCCCCAAGACCAGATCCCACTAACCCTGAATTGTTGTCTCTGGCTCCTTCAATTTCACATGTTGAATTTGGGTACCAAGAGTACCCAGTGGATGTCCCTGGATGTTTGGATGAATCTCTTGATTCTCTGAGTTATGAATTGGTTCCTAACTCTCCAGATTCTGGGACAATCCATCACCACTTGGATTTGGATGAGTTTATGCTTACCCCTAACTCAATCAAGAGGATCTCTTCGAAATACTCATCAAAATCCACTATGTTTGATGAATTACGGGGTAATGAATCTGAGTGGAAGACCTCTAAGTCAAGGAAAAAGAAAAAATCTGGCTCTCGGAAATCCAGAGGCGCATCCTCTCATAGAAATTGATCTTTGGGTTTTTTTTGGTCTGAATTTTGCTCCTGGGGTCCTGTTTTGATTAGTGCTGTGGCATGCTATATTCTGGCATGTTTTGTGGTTAGAATAATGAGGGAGAATGCCTTCCTGTTTTCGTGTGGGTTTTGATGTAGTGGGATGTTTTTGAGGTTGCTGTGTGGGCTTTTCCACTTGTCTGGTGTGCTGTCTTGGGACATGCTGCTGGTCTTTCTTAATGAGGTGGTTGGGAGGTTCATCCCATGGATTGTAGTTGCCTCATGGCCTCTATGTGTCTAACAAACATGGCTGGAGCCTCGTGCTGCTGAAGGAGTGGTGGCATTCCAGTATTGCTATCTTGGTGACCAGTGCTGATATTCTGCTTGAATAGCAATGCCGTAGTCTGGCAGCTGGGATTCCATTGTGGCCACTTATTTCCACTCTTTTTCATGTGACTTGGAGACTGCTAGTTTGTCTGACCGGCTGGATTGTGGACCTTGTCTGCATATACTTTGCGGGTTTTGGGGCTGCTCTTTTGTGACTGAGACTCCTAGATGCTGGCCTCTTTCTGCTGTCTGGGTTGAGAGGCTGAGTCTGTCCCTGTCCACAGGGCCTTGCTGCTCCTCTGCTGTAAAGAGCAACCTCTGCGAGTTCCCTTGATGTGAGATGCTGTTTAGTGTCGGTAATTCCTCCCTGATGTAGCTGAAGGACGCTGCCCTTGATTTGCTGCCAGTGGTGAAATTCTAGGATGCTGTTTTCTTTTCTGCTGCTGATTGAAGAGGAATGCAGTGAAGAGCTGCCGAGCTGTTTTTGCTTTGCCACCGCTGATGATGGCGGCGAATGCCAAGCTGATGTATTCATTGAAGCTTGTAAAACGTATTCATCTTTGATGGATGCGATCGGTGGGAACCCCGATGGTGTGGCCACGGCTGTAGTTTGCTAGCGCCGTAGTGAAGTGGAGTGCTGCTGCGTGATGATGATCTTTCTTTGCTAATTTTGGTTACGGATGCTTTGCACATGTTGCTGGATCTGCACTGTCTTCTTGTCTGGATATGCTGCCGCCATCCTGTGCATTTGCTCTCGATTGTGTTAAGGAAGATGAGGCCGGAAGGCGTCTTTGGGATGGGGCTATCTTTGCTGCCAAAGTGTGATTTCCGGCATTGGTTCGCTGCTTTATAAGGTTGGAGCCTTGGATTCATGGGCTCTTTTGAGTTGTTGTTGCTATGTTAGATAGCCGATGTGCCTATGGAGTGTCTCTGTGTGAAGCTGTTCTTGTGTACCAGCTTTACATGTTTTAGTTTATTTATGATCTGCTGCCGATTTTAGGTAAAACGCTGCCCTCCTAGAGGCCAAGTTGTATGCTTTGATGTAATGTCCGCTCGGGGTATGCCCTAGCGGTTATGTTTTATCATCAAGTCATGATACTTGAAGATAAACATATTTTTATAATTTTTTCTCCCTTTAATCCAAAATTCTTACTTACCAAAAAAAAAAAAAAGAAATGTTGTTGGGGCAGCATTTGACGTTCCTAGTGCTGATTACAGCTATCTTCTGCTTCCTGTACTTGGGGGCATTTTGTTATACTTGCTGGCAGATGCTGTGTACGGGTGATGCCCATGATGGGGCGGTTGGGAATCCCTTGAATGTGCAGCTGCTGCTGTTTCTTTTGCCGGCGTTGGAGCCGAAGATGGTGATGCTGGTCTCGGTGCTGGAGCATTCTGATGTCGTGCCTTGTCGTTCCACTGTGTGAATTAAGTGCGTCAGCTAATGTATGCTGTGTCCTGTTTTGTTTATGATGGAAATGTCATATTTTATCGTTTTTGGTAAACGTTGTCCTCCTAGAGGCCATTTGTATATTCAGATGTACTGTCCGCTCGGGGTATGCCCCAGCGTCTTTTGTTTTTTCTTCAAGTCAAAATACTTGGAGATAAAACATAATTTTTGTACTATTTTTCTCTCATTAATTCAAAATACTTACTTACAAAAAAAAAAGGTTATTTCGAATATTATTGTTAATCGTATCAAAGCCACACTACCATTCCTAGTAGATAGATGCCAAATTGCGTTTGTTGCAGGACAGCAAATTAGTGACAATATTCTATTGGCCTAGGAGCTATTACATAAATATCACATAGGCAAAGGAGTTCCCGGTGCCAATGAAGGTTGATGTTATGAGAGCCTATGATCCTATTTAGTAGGTCTTCCTTCTGGCTACTCTGAAGATGATGGGATTCCCGCATCAGATGGTCAAATGGAATCGAGAATGCATTACAACCACCTCTTTCTCTATTAATATTAATGGAGAATCTGTGGGCTTCTTCAAGGGAGCTAAAGGATTGCGTCAGGGTGATCCACTATTGCCATACCTCTTTGTATTGGCTATGGAAGTTCTTAATGGTATCATTGAGATGAAAGCATTCAGAAACAACCATTTGTAGTTTCATTAGAAGTGTGAAAGCACTCGTACTATGATTTTTTTTTTTTTGGTAAGTAAGTGTGTATTTTGGATTAATGGGAGAAAAGTTTACAAAAAATTATGTTATAACTCCAAATTTTATGACTTGGAGTTAGAACATAAAATGTTGGGGCATACCCCGAGCAGTTGGTACAACAGAGAGATCCTCAAAAAACCTAAAAGGATCTATCTAGCAGAAGAAAGAAAAATAACACTGTCGTTATACAAAATCAAAAGCAAAAGTAAACAGCCAACCGATCACCTCGCAGCAACAAACTACAGCAAACCGGATCTGCCGGCAACCCATAGCATCCTAGATATCCAGCAGCAAGGAGAACATTACAGCAGCAAGCAAGCAACAGCTGCACTTTATTATCAGCAGCAAACAGCAGCTTATCATCAGCATACTGCACGTGAGGCAGCAGCATGCATCAGCAGCAAATCCAGCAGCAACCTTCATCAGCAAAATTCCGAGGATCAAGGGCATTTAGCAAAAACATCAGCAACACAACTCCTCATCGCATCCAGCACCATGCAGGCCATCTCTACCACTACCAACAGCTCTACCATCACCCAATACTAACAGCAAAGAGGGGCACTCCCATTGCAAATTGATTGTGGAGTTCAGCCCAAATCAATGCTCAATGAGGCAATGCAAAAAACAGCGTTCCAAGAAAAACAAGATCAACGATCAAATAGCGGCCTCAACCGGTGCACCGGCCAATGACATTCCATCGGCAGCCAAAAAATGGGCTACGAAACAAAGGACAGAGTAGGCATGGGCCTTAGCAGATCTACAACATCACAAAGCGGCATTGCATGCTTCGTGTACCAAAAACAGACCCCCACGACCACAGAAGTAAATCTTCCATTATCGAAGCCGACAGCGAGTTTCAATCCCAAACCGAGAAACGGCAACACTATCGCACCCCATCGGCAACGAGGCCAATAAAACCCGTGGCCGGAACCCATCACCAACATACACAAGCATCGAACTCAACACACGGCTAGCAACAACGGTAGTAGCAATACAGCAAGATAACGCATCAAATCCATAGACACCCGAGCCTCGGATCGCCAGCAATAAGTAATTCACACTGCACCCAACTCCATACCATGCCAAAGATTCAGCCAATCCAATATGCCCGGAAGCGAGAGACAAAAGACGAATGCGGCATCCATAGAGAAAACAACCTCCGGCAGACAAGATCGAGATCGGGAAAACCGGAGGCGGCACGTGTCACCCAATAATCAGCCTCATCTCCTCTCCACCCACCGATACCATTCTCGCCCACGCATCACCATTCATTCCCGAGCAAGATCGGCATAGACCAACCGAAGTAGCCACAATACACATTAATCGCCATACGAGAGACAGCAGCAAGTTCCAATACTCCAAATTCCATCCAACCATAAAGTAATCATCACCTATCCATTGAAAAAGCACCACATTCTAGGATGCAGCCACAAAGTCGATGCCCACAACAACTAAGTCCCAACGGATCCAATGGAGTGCCAAAAACTGTGACCCCAATCCACACCCATGCGAAAACCTGCATAATCAACGGCAGGGAAATCCACTTCAAGATACCAGCACCATCAACCAAAGATCAACAACCGCCGTAGCCAACCAGCCGTAAAGCGACACCAACACACACTATTATATATATAGATATTTATTTATTATTTATTATTATTATTATTATTTTTTTCCTTCTTCCCTTTTTTTTTTCTTTTTCACTCACAAAATATATATATAAACTTTTTTTTTTTTTTGAAGGGAGATGGGAGAGAGAATTGGGGAAAGGGACAATGCACAATCCGAGCAACAAGATCCCCCAATTCAAAGCTCAAAACAGAGAGGCCACGACCGGGAAACAGCCCCCAAAAGGTCCAATCGAACCGACCCGCATCGAACGCAAAAACGCCTCACATGAAAGACAATAACCGTCAACGAACAGCCAGAAGGTAAGGGGCATCAACAGCTGCAATTCAAAAACAACCCCTCCTTTTTCTCTTTTTTTTTTTTTTTTATAAACCCCACCGCCTCCGAGTCGACCTGGATACATCCTTGTCAGGCACCTCGATGGTCATAAGTTTAAGTCTCACAACATCAACCACCGAAGAGAAGATTTGGGAAATGTCCCGGGGAGATTTTTGGAATATACGGTTATTACGCTCCTCCAAATAAAATACACCGTGGCGGCCGAGATAAACGTTTAGAGACAGCCGAAGGTTCTTCCCTTTCCAGATAGAAGCAGCCCAAGAAATGTTTTGATTCCATTCGGGTGAGGCCATTGAATACCGAAGTGTCTGCGAATATTTTCCCATAAGGCTCTGGAGAATTGGCAAGAAAAGAACAGATGACCAAGATCTTCATTTCCAGAGTTACAGAGAGAACAACAGGGAGACAAGTTTGGAATATAATGGAGGCGGTCCATGGTATTCAATCTACCTTTGATAGCAAGCCAAAGGGTAAAGGCGTGGGATGGGATATGTGATGGACCCCACACGAGAGTAGCCCAATTAACCTTCGGCTTGGGAGGATGGATGAGGTGATATGCAGATTTAGTCGTGAATTTGCCCATGCCATTCCCAATCCACCTCAATGTGTCTTTTTGATTACTATCTGGGGGATTTTTCGGCATATTCATAGCGAGGTGTGAAACCTCAGTGTCAAAAGGGTTAGGCCAAGACCAACCATTATTTCTAATTATAGCGTCAACTTTAACATCCCGGTGCAAACCCGAAACAAGTCGAGTACGATCAGTACTCACCTCGCTCAGGGGACCAAGGGGGTGCCAGTTGTCGTGCCAAAGGAAGGTGTCGGAACCATCCCCAATGACCTTGACAGAGTATGTGCGCATGAAAGGCCTCAGTTTCATAATCTTGCGCCAGCTCCAAGGGGCAGATGTCGGGATTTTCAAGGTCCAGATGTACCGGTCTTTGATTCTGTTCTTATAAATCCAAGAGGACCAAGCCGAATTCGGGTCTTTATTCAAGAGGCGCCATAGAAGTTTACAATTGAGAGCCTTATTTTGATCCAAAATGTTCTTGATACCCAGCCCACCCTCCGACTTGGGGAAGCAGATGTCATGCCAAGCTACTTTAGCGCTAGCTCTGCCTTCGGAGGAACCATTCCAAAGGAAACACCGCAAAATGCCGTCAATTGCTTTAAGAATGGTTTTGGGCAGAATAAAAAGAGAGGCCCAATAGAGATGGATAGACGAGAGGATGGAGGCAATGAGTTGGAGCCTCCCACCGAAGGGGAGCCATCTACTCTTCCATGATTTGATTCTCTTGGTGATTCTGTCAGTTAGAGATTTACAATCAGAAATCGAGAGCCTGGAGGTGATCAATGGGACCCCCAGGTATCTTATTGGAAGTTTGCCCACTTTAAATCCCATGATAGCAACAATGTCCTGGTGAAGAGATGCGTCCTTTGAGCGAAGAAGATTTCACTCTTCTTAGGGTTAGCGAGATAGCCCGAGAGGTAGTATGAAATTCATCAAGGCATCCCTTGAGGATCTGGATTGATTGGGGATCAGCACGGAGAAGAGAAGGAGGTCATCAAAGCAAAGGCAAGTATTACAATCGTGATTCAGGCGCATTTCAGTGAAATTTAAATTTTTGATCCCTCCGAGCCTTGACCTCAATGATACCATTTAGAACTTCCATCACAAGAACAAATAAATAGGGAGAAAGTGGATCCCCTTGGCGAAGGCCTTTACCACCTTTGAAGAAGCCAACAACCTCCCCATTGATGTTGAGTGAATACATTGGAGTAGTAATGCACTGGCTGATCCAATTCACCATTTGTGGGGGAAACTTCATGATTGTCAGAATATTGACGATAAAATCCCAATAGACAGAGTCGTAAGCTTTCATAAGATCAACCTTCATAGTACACCTGGGAGGGTCTGATCCAAGATGATACTTATGCAGGAGCTCCTGAGCTAAATGGATATTATCACTAATCTGTCTCCCCTCCACAAATGCCGTTTGGCATCTGTCGACCAGGAAGGGAAGAGTGGCCTTGATTCTATTGGCAAGTATTTTAGATATCGCTTTGTAAATGACATTGCAACAGGAGATCGGGCGGAAGTCTGACACCGACCGAGGGGACTGGACCTTAGGAATAAGGCTGATCAAAGTGGTGTTTAACTATTTAAGAAGTTTTCCATGCTTAAAGAAGTCATGGATTGCTTCAGAAACAGTAGGACCCGTAATCTCTCAAGAGTCCTTAAAGAATTTCGATGTAAAACCATCAGGACCAGGGGCTTTTTCATCACCAATAGAAAAGATCGCAGAGCGGATTTCCTCCTCACTAACCATCCAAACAAGAGGTCCAGTTAATGAGTCAGGGACAGTGTTTAAGATGAAAGGGCGAAGCCGATTTGCCTCCGCCGTCCCATGGGATCGACCACATCCCAGAGCTTTTTTGAAATGTCCTTCAATAAGATCATTAAGCTCCTCCGTACCGTTAGTAGGGTTACCCGACTTATCAAGGAGAGAGATAATCCTATTCCGGTTAATGTTCCCACTAACAGTCTTGAAAAAGAATTTTGTGCATTGGTCGCCCTCTTTGATCCATTTGATCTTGGCTTTTTGGCGAAGGAGTTCTTCCTCCTTAGCCATAGCAGAATAATAAGCGGCCTTACAATGACGTTCCATGACACAGTTTCTTGTGTGAGGGATGTTCATAGATTGGATCTCTTCCAGGCGTTTTCGAGTACGAACAACCTCTTCATGAACATCACCGTTTTGAACGTTAAGATTTTTGACCGCACACTTCACCTTTTTGAGGGAGGTCACCAGCTTAAACATCGGAGTACCAGCATTGTCAGACTCCCAAGCTTCCTTGACCAGAGGAAGGAAATTTTTGGATTTTGTGAGAAAATTATTAAACCGGAACAAGCCACGGTTACGGGCAGCCCAGCCAGTAGGGAGAAGAATGAATGGGGAGTGATCAGATAATCTGGCTGGAGGGAATACTGCTTTAGATCTTCTAAAAAGATCAAACCACGGACCGTTAGCGACCACTCTATCTAATTTCCGGAAGATACGAGTAATGGGGTCACGACCATCATTCCAGGTGAAGAATTCGCCTTCATGACTGACATCTTCAAGGTCACAGTCTCTAAAGCATTCATTAATGTCAGTGGCACTTTTATGATGCCAAGATCCTCACAGGGCCTCATTCGCCGAACGAATGACATTGAAGTCACCAAGGACAGCCCAGGGAACATCATTGGAGAGGCCCAAATGGCTCCTAAGGCTTTTCCAAAGGAGTTTTCTAGGGTTTTCAAGGTTAGCACCATACACGAAGGACAGAAGGCACTGGGTATTATCTCCAAGAAAAGACACGTCAGTATGGATGACCTGGTCATCCTTGGAAATAACTTTAACATCCACCTTCGACGGATCCCAACCCACCCAGATCCTCCCAACAGAGGAGGAGGAATAGTTCATGGACCACATCCAATTAGGATTAATCCTATCGTAAAACAGAGGCGCATTGATTTTACGCAACTTTAGTTTCAACCAGACCAATTATGGAACAATCATGAGTCCTGATGAGATTTCAGACTTCATGGGCTTTCACAATCCCATAGAGTCCTCTCACATTCCAGCATGCTATGTTAAACATTTGAGACCGGCAGGAGAGGGGTTTTGCTTCTTAGGCCCCTGGACTTTCTTCACCTTCTTAGAGGATTTTCGCTTCCTACTCTTCGGCTCAAAATCAAGGCCCACGGAATCATAACCATCCAAAGAAGGGACGGGGCTCAAAGGAACCTGTGGGTTCTCAAAGGGTGGTTGGCCTGAGTCATCCACCTGTCCACTATTCATCAGCGAGCGCGTGACCTGAATGTCACTTGCCGGGGCCTCAACATTGGAGCAAGCAGATCCAACTTGAGGCCTCTTCGAGGCTGGTGTCAGGGATGACCTCGTCATAGGCTCAATCCCAACATGGTGACTCTCCTCAGCTGGTCCGAAAGAAGGATAGCCATGCAGGTGATCCGGGGGAGTGGTGGGGGCGAGGACATTATTAGAGTGGTCCATGGAAGCCTCATCCCGGGAAATCGGCGGGGTGTAGACATCGCACACCAAGGGGTCATCACAGAGAGGATCCTGGAGCACATTGAAAGGATTATCGATGGCGTATCCTGCATATCGAGCCTCCAAGGTGTTTGACATCGGTCATTCAGGGGAAACTCGAGGATGGGCTTACGGGACCACCGTCTTAGGGACCCAGGATTTTTTAATGATAGGTCCCTTACCCCCAATCTTCCTAGGAATCTCCTTACGCGCTGGCTTATCAAGGTAAGCAAACTTAATTTCCCTAAGATGGTCATCCGAATGGTCCTCACATCCATTTGTGCGGATCATCACCGAATCCGGACGAGGGGCTTCGGCCCCCAGTTCTACACAAACTCTAGCAAAACCCAGATGCTCTAACTTTTCCGTGACCGGGTCCAGACGAATGGGTTTCCCAACAGCACTCGCAATCCAGCATAATCCCAAGGGGGTCCAATATTCCACTGGGATCCCAGACATAGTGATCCAAACCGGAAATGATTTATGTTCATCACGGGATAAGACCATCCTCGACTTCTATTTCTTAAGGAAAATAGTATGGCCAGCAATAGACCATGGGCCTCCTTTAAGACAATTTTCAAACATTGCGTTCGAGGAGAATCGAAAGAAAAAGAAGCCCGATTCATTTCCAGCTACATGCTGTAGCTCGAATCGCCTCCAGATTTTCCTAGTAATATTGTTAACCGCATTGAAGTGCACCGGATTGCCGTTGAAATAACCCACGAGAGTGGATCCCCACAAATCCTCACTCTGTTGGATTACTTCGGGAGGGGGGGACAGAATTTGATTAGCCAAATCGGATGGAGAAGGGGGAAAGAATTTAATCGTGGGCTTACCTCCACATTCCCGCTTTTCCACTATCGAAGCCCCAGAGGCTCCATATGTACCGGGGCCTTTTTTTCCTGAATGGCCAGAACCAATGTTTGAATTAGAACCAGGGACTCCATCACTTTGGAGGGACGCAGCGATCAGCCTTGAAGAAAAAATGGGCTTTTGATCGGTTGCTAAACAGCAATCGACTCCAGACAAAGCAGCCCGCGAAACAGGATTAATCAGAGCCTCTGGAGGGTGGACAATCTGAGAAGGGGGAGTCTCGCCAGAGCATCTGGAGAAAACAGAGTAGCTCGAACACCCCCTGGCACCATTAGACAGCACAGGGTCATCGGTAACAACCCCTTCAGCAATGGAAGAGCCCACCAGGATCGAATTCGCTCCACACTCTGGTTTTCTCATCGAAGCAAGAAAATCCTTATCAGGACCAACAGATGCACTTGAGGAGGGCAAAGGGAAAAGACCGCCCAAAACAGCATCGGGCGCAAGAGAAACAAGCCGGAAGGAGTCCATGGAGTGGGATGCGCGGAGGGGTCCAAGACCAGGCAGGGGACGACGCCTCAACAGGGTCCGACCGCTGACTGAAGAATGGAGAGGGAAGGAGTATTCGGATGAAGAGGACGTGGCGAGGGAGGAGGAGGCCGAGACTGATGATTTTTTTGGCCAAGGGGTGGACGGCCGATGAAAGGCGGGAGAGGCGGGAGCTGAAAGGCAATGGGGAGGTTCAAGGTTTAGGGGAGAGAGAATCGAATCAGGGAGGCGAGAGGGGGGGCTACCGTCCGGCGCCATGGGCGCCGGCGAATAGGGGAGAGTCTGGGAAGAACCGGGAGAAGGTGAACAGTGACAGGATTGCACTCGTACTATGATGCTTGCCTTTGCTGATGATTTGCTTCTATTTACCAAGGCGGATCCTTAATCTGTTAATATTCTACGTAAATGCTCCGAGGAATTTCATATGCTCTCAGGCCTTTAAGCAAACAAAGGCAAGAGTGAGGT
Source organism: Nepenthes gracilis (assembly GCA_033239525.1). Classification (NCBI taxonomy): domain Eukaryota; kingdom Viridiplantae; phylum Streptophyta; class Magnoliopsida; order Caryophyllales; family Nepenthaceae; genus Nepenthes; species Nepenthes gracilis. The sequence continues at coordinate 5,845,409 of BSYO01000034.1, read as the reverse complement.
CTTTATTTGTTTTAGGAACGTCAACCAAGTGGAGAAAATTAAAGATATCTTGGGATATAGAATGGGGTATCTGCCAGTGAGATACTTAGGAGTGCCACTAATCACTACTCGACTTTCGGTGAAGGATTGCAAACCGTTAATCGACAGGATAGTGAAGCGTATGTCCTCCTAGAAGAATAGATGGCTTTCTTTTAGAGGTAGGCTATAGCTTATCTCCTCTATTCTATCAACCATCCATCTCTACTGGGCTTCCATATTCATACTTTCCAAAGTAGTGATAAAGAAGATTGAATGCTATATTCGTGGATTTTTATGGAATGGGAATATTGACAGGAGGACGATGACTAAAGTTGCTTCGGATGTGGTCTGCTCACCCAAAAATGAGGGAGGATTGGGTATTAAAAATCATCAAGCGTCAAATAAGGTAGTAGTTAGTCATCTTCTTTGGAGAATCATCACAAAAAAACCCTGATTCAATCTGGTCTTCTTGGGCTCACACCTATAGAATTAATGACAGATGTATCTTACCATTAAAGTTTCGGAATCAGCATCATGGAGTTGGAAGAAGATCATGAAGATTCGCTCGGAGGTTCACCGTAGCATTAACTACTTTATCAGTAATGGTGTAGAGACATAACAAATTAAGGGTCCCTCAGCTAGTCTCATTTGATTCTTTTTTAATTCGAGCTTAAAATAGGTATTGAGATATAAAAAATTTCTTAAACATCATCATTAATAAAGACTTGTTTCAATTAGTAATCAAGTGTATCATCCAAAACAAGTACAAATGCAACTAGAGGATCAAAATAGAGAATTATTACATGAGTTATATAGTGGTTGCTAAAACTAATGATATTATTTCTAACTCATATCCTCTATTTCTAGCTACTGGAAACCTTCTCTAGGAGGTCTGAGGTGTTGTTTCTGGGTGGTCTCATAAACACCATATTAATTACTTCGGTCGAAATCGGGTTACGTGGCTGCTCCTATGGGCTCAACTCGTCATCGTCTATGCTCCCGAAGGTTTACTCTCGGTCTCCTAGGAACTTCTTGAGGTACCCTTTTTGGATGAGGGTCTCAATCTTTTTTTACAGTGTCTGGTAGCCCTCAATAAGACTCAGAGATTAGTGATAGAAATAGCAATTAAACTGACCTCCTCCTTCCAAGTTCCTAGGCTACATAGGCCATTTCAAGAAATTTTCATCTTGGATCTATATAAGGATGTTCATTCAGATGTCATTCAAAGGAATCAAGTTCTGAGGTTTCAACTCTCTCTGAATGCTCGATTCTATCCTCGGCTGTTTCCTAAGATCTTGGGTGTTGAAGCCATCTCCATTTCACTTCTTCCCCCTAATCGTTCCTGAATGGTGGTCTGTGTGCTTTGGCCTCTTTATTTCATTGGCCTCTTCAACGATAACGTATGCATTGGTGATGGTCTTTTCCTCAAGAAATGTCTTAGGCTCTTGTTGCACCAAGTACTTAAAGAAGTCACCCGACTGCACGGTCGGCATAAAAGAGTTCAGCTTTACTTCATTCAGGGTGGCAAGCATTATAGATAGTATGCAAACGTAGAACCCACAAACGTACAACCCAGACCCAGATAGGCAGGACACGATCAAATGGAGCGCCAGCCACGATGGTAGGTTCTCGATTCGGTCCACGTACAAGCTTTTCCATGGTGCAAAAGAAAAAAGTGGCATGGGCTTCGCTTGTCTGGGGGCCACACTACATCCCTGCACATGCATTTATATTATGGTTGGGCATCCATAGATGGCTAAGCACACTAAACCGTATTAGTCACTTTGCCCACCTCTTAGATATGTGCTTCTTTTGCCACACTGAAATTGAAAGCCATAATCATCTCTTTTTTAGATGTGCTTTCATGGCTGGAATCTAGAGAAGGATGTGTCAAAGGGCAGGACTATACTAGCCATACACCAAATGGACCTCGAATATCCACTGGGTAGTTAGCAAATGGAAAGGCACAAATGCAAAAGCCCTCTCCCTTCACCTCACATTGGCAGCCACGATCTACTTCTCTAAAAGGAACACAACCAACGAATATTCAACAACTCCTGTGTTAGGGATGAAGCTCAGTTGGTCAAGCAAATCACAGATTTTGTTCGTCACAAGATGGAGTTAGCAGTGACTAGCCATAACAGTAGCTTAAACTCTAATGTAGTTAGCTGGAACTTATCACGTCCGGGTTGGAGTGAGTCTTAGGTTCATTGACTTCCTCTTTTTATTGTCTTGTCTATCAAAGATTATTTTTGATGTTATGATTTGATATGATATGTGAAGCTCAGAGGATGCCCTAACTTTTTGTTCTACCTCCAAGGTGGATAGAGACCAGGAGATAGAATAGGTTTTGTAAATTCTTTACAATTTCAGTACACACATTACTTACCAAAAAAATAAGTGTTGAATCAAGCTAGGAAGCGCTTCAAACTTTTATTTGACCCTTGTCAGATGCGGACAAGGTGTCATGGCTGTTTCTCCTCCCTCTTGCTGGAGGCAAACTGTAACAAGAAATTGCCGACTGGCTCTTGGAAAGTTCTAATCAAATTCGATTGCAGCTGATAGAATAAAATTTGAGTATCCCCCTTGAGGGTCAATGAAAAACAAAGACACATGGCCGCATCATCAAGGTCTTGGAATCCTAGCATAGTTCAGAAGTGATCCAGATGATTCATCAGATCGAAACTTTCTTCGTAGGGCTCCAGGGTCAGCGTCTTGAATTTACGAGGGAGATGCTACGTTTGGATTCCTCATGAATGGTGACCTGCTCAAGTCGAGCAAGTGTCTGTTAGTGCTTCTTCTGGATAGCTACTTCTCGATCTTCCGAATTCTCTCTTTCACTTAGGAGGTGAACGAATCCCCTTAACATCGGGGATGATCTTCAACTCTGAGTTATTCGGGGAGACATGTTGGGTCGGCCGGCTATGGGTCTTCCTTGGTAGGGCACTGCATAAGGCCTCTTTTCAGGCTAAAGGCCTTCAATTGTCTCAAGAGCGATGTAAATTCCATCCCTTTGGTCTTTCATCCCACACTCTGAAACTTAGTCGACCTTCTAGCTACATTTAGGCCTTGTCACTTGTGGCTTCTTGAGCCTTAAGGTCATCAGGCTGCTGAATCATCTCCTTAGTGGGATGTTTCTTCCTTCGACTTCTCCTTTTGGATGTCGAAGAATGAGAGTTGGAGGAAAGAGCCCCTAGTGGTTGTTCCTTCAGACATGTATTGAAGTTTGTGTCCACCCAGCAGCTATCTTCACATTGGTGGTTGGTTAGGCATCTCCATGACTACCCACAAATGGGTCATCGTCATGGGAGACGGCTTCCTTTGCTGGTGCACTTGTTTGAGTTTTGATGTTCATTATATTAGCTTTCTTTGGCTGTATGGTTAGGCATTTCGTCGTTACCACAGACGGTGCTAATAATATATCTCTAGATTTGGATTGTTGAACGAATTAGGAAACCTCTTTATTGGGGTGTTTGATTGGAAGTGAGTTTGATTTTGATTACTCTGAATCTATATCTTACAAATCACAATAGACAAATAATAAGTAAGAGGAATACGAGACTTACTCCCTGATATATTATTTGATACTCAAATTAGTAATCTTTTTATACGAGAGAGAAAGATAGGAGGGAGAAAATACGTAAAATGCAAGTAGACGGAGATTGAATGTTTAGTAGAGGACTGGACTCTGAAGTATCCACTTAAGAGAGTGAGTAACTTTTGAGATATTACACTCGAGAGAGTAGCTTTGGAAGAGTGCACTTATACAAAAGAGTTGCTTCTATAGTGTCTAGACTTGCTTGCTTGTCTAAGCATTTTTCTCGAATTGAGGTCCTCCTTTTCCTATCGAGAAAAGGGTGTATTTATATTGTGAGTGTCAGTTTGTCTATCCATTGGCATTACGCCTCTATAGTTATGAGAGAAGTTATGTACGTAATCGTCGCCTGCATTCAATGCCTGAATAATTTTAAGGGGTGTTATTTGTATAACTGCCGCCTGCATTTATCAATTGGGCTATCATGATTTTTGACTGTTGAATTTGGTGCAGTAACTGTCAATAATAATCTATTGATTATTCATAAATGCTCATTTAATGTTGAACGGTTTCGAGTTGAACCATTTAGGTCAATCGTCATATCTTATGGATCTTTGGTTTAGATGATCTTCTGTTGGGTTGTCATTATTTGGACCCTTCTTCCTTTTAAAGATTGGGTTTTAGGCTAACTCGTAGATTGTCGTACTCATCAGATTTCAAATAATGAAATCTATTATTGAAGTATGGATGTAGCTCTTTGTTCAAGATAAAATCCAATATCTCTTTTAACTTTAGATATATATTCCAATTACAATGCATATTTGATGCAGTTATCGATTTTACCCACCATTGTACATGTCTTATAATAATGTATATCCCCATTTTTTGAAGTATGAATCCTAAATAACAAAATCCATTATTTTTATAAATATGTGACAATTGATTTTAATTTATTTATTACTATTTAGAATTACAAATGTATTCAATTCTAATTTAAACTATCTTGGGCCTCAATCTAATATGTTAATTTTATTTCTAAACCTTCCTAATGTTCATCGATTAAGACAACATTATTTGGAAATAACATATATGAAGAAATTTTATCTTGAACATATCTCATTAGTTCCTCCCCAAGGTTCAGTTTGTGAGGTCAACCTGCAAATTCTGTCAAAGAATCTTGCAAAACAAGTTTGCTTTTGTTAGATTGGAGTCTACTTCAATAGCGGTTAGAAAAGCTGTTTGTCAAAGGATTGTTCGAATCCCAAGCGTTCAAATTCTAGACATCCAGATAGGAGACAGACAATTCCAGGCAAAGTATTTGCAGATTCAGCTCATGAAGCTAGAACCAGTTCCTTAATCATAAAAGACTATTTTGGCAAGACCGTTCCAGTCGGCATTCCAGGATATGAGTCCTCTAAGTTCCAAGAAAGGATCAATAAGAAGGTTTCATGGTTGATCTTGGCATTGTGTACTAGTCATCTGTTGAGAGATAGGTGCTAAACTTATCTAACATATATTGTCAGATCTGGTAGTTATTCTGCGATCCTTCAAGACATTTTGGTCATCTACGAGGTTGAAGATGTTTTTCCAAAGGATTTATCTGGTAGTTTCCTGATCGGGAGATCAAATCTGCTATCGATATTGTACTTGGATCTGCTCCTATTTTGAAGGCTCCGTATGAGATGGTCCCGTCTGAGTTGAAGAAATTAAAACAAAAATTACAGAATCTGTTTGAGAAATGTTTTGTTTGACCAAGTATATTGGTGTGGGGTGCTTCAGTGCTCTTATGTGAAGGAAAAATGAATCGATGGATTTATGCATGGATTATTTGGGAATTGAATATGTATTACCTTCCAAAAATCAAGGATTTGTTTGATCCATCCCAAGAAGTTTGAGTTTTCTCTAAGATTGAGCAATGTTCAAGGAACTATTGGTTAAGAATTAAGTAGGAGGATGTGCATAGGACAGCTCTCAGGTCAATGTGTGGCCATTGTGAAATTTTGATGGTAGTTTTAGGTTATCAAATATTTTAGCATCTTTTATGGCTAATGTCGATTGAATTCTTGATCGTGTTTAGGAGAGTTGTGGTGGCTTTGTCAATGTGTTCTAATTCATTTGAAGGATTTTGAAGAATATGTGTCACGTCTCACATTCTTACTTACTTTTAATAAGACGTCATACTATATATCTATGTCCATAATATATCATTATTATACACAGGATCCATCCAACCCCGTATGACTTGAACACAATATCAGATTATTTAGAGATGCTACTAGGAACCAAAATTCATTACTATAAAATCTGTAGAAGTACTAGTAATATTTATAAATATTTTGCGAAAGTACAACCAAATGATCGACACCAAATAGCATAAATACATATTTATTCATTATAAGATGGAGTACATTTTTATATCAAATTTACAATTTATCATCATCCGATCCTAATGACCTTTCGCTGCGCCACTCCGATCATCAGATATCAACTTAGACTTTCCATCTGAGGGGTTAGAAAAAACAGCGAGTTGGTCAAATACTCAGTAAGGTACAATTAAGTAAGAACATACATATTTTTATAATCAAAATAGACATATGCAGATATCAAAGGAATACAATTCATATCAAATATGCATGAATCTTCAATATTTATCTTTTATCTTCTTACTTATCATTTATTTTTAGGGATTAGAGTTAGTAGGCCATACCAGCTAATGAAGCATCAATCGAAGAAACGATTATGTTAACCTCCACACAATTTGAGACAAATATCTTCCTTATTTACATCCCAAAGATAGGATGGATTGTGCATATCCCCACAATCGAATGCCATAACCTCCTTTTACACCCCAAGGCGGATGGTACTACCTATATCTATCGGTAGATGGGATTGAAAGTTGACATCCTGCTGCTGCTTTTCTCTACCTCCTTTTACACCCTAAGATGGGTGGTACTACCTATATCGATTGGTAGACGAGATCAAAAGCTGACATCCTACAGCTGCTTTTCTCTACCATTTTTTATACCCTGATGTGGGTGGTACTACCTATATTGACCAATAAATGGGACCAAAAGTTGACATCCTGCAACTCAATAAATCAATTTTTTGATCTTCACTATAATATCCTAATGCGTACTAAGGAATATCATCTGCTACAATACACGGCTAGGATGATCATTGAGTTTTTACTATAATATTTATGACATGCCAGAGAATATTATCCGCTGAGATAATTTCTTAGTCCAATTTTATATCCCATGCTGAAAACCTTATATGAAAACTTTCACCTTATTCGTAATTATTTTCTCATAATTTTCTCCATTCTGAGAGAAAATATTTAACATTCTTTGAAGTTCACGAACTTCCATATAATCCTTCCCTGAACATAAGACGATACAATAAAAATCAATGCAATGGCTATGCAAAGTTCCCATGTAAATTTTCATGATACCAAAGAAATATTCATAGCATGTGATAATTAATAACAAACCATAAATTATAATAAAAATCAATATGTTGTTCATTTTAACAGGTTTAACCTTAATATATGTTCAAATACAATATAACATGTGATATATTTGGTTGACTCTATTGTGAACTCAATATTTGATTCCAATGTTAACTCGGTTAGTTCCTTTAGTCAATTTTTGGTACCGTTTCCTAAGGACTCAGTTCCCAGTTCGGGACTGAGTTAATGGTTGGTTCGTGGGTTGGTCCAATTTAATTTTCTACACTTATAAGATAGCTTGATAAATTCGGTTTGCCATATGTAAACTAAAATTTAAATAGTAGCCGGTTCATTTAATTGGCTCGAGGCCCAGTTCGGGGGTCGGTTCGGGTCTTTAATTTTTACAGTAAATATTTTATTATTTTTCTATATCATCTTAATAAATGTTTGGGTACCGATTTATCTAGTTTTCAAACCAAGATGGACCAGTTTAGGGCCTTAATTCCAACCTATGCCGGAAGGCTAATGGAGGACTTAGCAGTTTCGGGGGCCCAGTTCAGTACTACTCCGAAGGTATTTTTGGCCACCCTTTTACATGATGATAGTTTAGTCTTAGTACTATATAACTCGGCTGGGTCGGCTACTGATTCAACCCGTTCATGGCCGGTTCAGCGCATGATTTATGAGCTATCGGGTTCAGCATCAGCAAAGTTCAAGGCTGGTTCTATCATTAATTTGGGATCCGGTTCAAGAGTTATTTCAAGCCCAATATTGTAGATTGCTACTTTAATATTTTCTTGACATTCTTGAGCAAATTTAGCCACCAATTCAGTTTGTTCCCGGTTCAAGGGCTTAAAATTCATCTATCAACAAATATATTAGTAAAACTGTTGAAGTCTATCCTGTTTTGATATGTGGTCCGATTCATCGACCGGTTCAGCTCATTTTTATGAGCCAATTTTGCAAAATATCAAGGAAGGTCTTAGCTTGTCTGACACCAAATTTGATCCAATTTTGAGATCATTTGGTCACTGGTTCGATCGATTTACATTAATCTGATTCGATTCTTGAATTGGGTTGAGACTGCCGATTCTTGATATTGGACCCAATTAACTTACCAAAAAAAAGATATTGGACCCAGTTCAGTGGCTGGTTCAGCTTATTTTTTAAGCGGTTTTGACACAACATAATTAAGAGGGAAAACTAGTTGGATACCAAATGTGGAGTACTTTAAGTATTAGAATGATAATACTTAAGGAATTGACAATAAAAAACACCAAATGAAAAAGGCATTCAAGTACACTTGCTAAGATTGTAGCAAAGTCCTTGCTGTCGTACTGATTTTCTAGTTCTGCTCTTTTTCTTCGCTCTTGGTTCCCTCTGTTCTTCCTTCTTTCTCTTCTGTTTTTTCCTCTTTTCTTCCCACGGTTTCCTTTTTTTTTTCCTCTCCTCACCTCCTCACACGTTCTTATATTAATCAAGCCAACACCTCATATTCTCCCTACTTCATCTTCAGCCGGGTGGCTGAATTTTTTGCTAATTCACCACCCGACTTGGCCTTTAATTGAGCTTCCTTGTGTTGCTAAATTATTGGTTATATAGTTTTGCTAATGTGTGCTTCCTGTCTCACCCTCTTTTCTCCCACGAACTTTGATTATGCTGAAGTCAAACTTGGCTGCTGCTGATTTCCAGCTCAGCTGCAACTTCCAGTAGCTCACAACTTGCAGCTTGTGAGCTGCTTCTCCTAATTATTTTGGAAAAATTTTGATACCATCCTTGAGCCACTTAACAGCCGTCGCTCCTACACTGTTGATGACTGTGTGTCTGCTTATGTATAATTTCAAATTACATATGTTGTTTTTTTGTTGAACGCTGTCCTCTTAGAGGCTATTTAAGTATTATCTGTTGTACCGTTGCTTGGGGTAATGCCCTAGCTTTTATGTTTTAATTCTAAGTCAAAATACTTGGAGTTAAAACATAAATTTTGTAATTTTTTCTTCCTATAATCCAAAATACTTACTTACCAAAAAAAAAAAAAAAAGCCATTTAACAGCCGTCCATCCCTCTTAATTAGCTGCTGCAGCTGGCTTAGGAAGGCTGCCAATTTCGTGTGTTGCTATGGGTGGCGTGCTGGTGGCTACCGTGAGCCTCTCTTGCTGAATTATATCAGCAAATATATATATATATATATGTGCTGCCATGTGCAACTGCCATGTAGTGCTCCTGTCTCCCTTCTCCCAATTTTTCCCCTGAATTCCCTAAGTGTGTGTGCTGATTTCCTAGTTTATAATATATATATATATATTTCAGCTGCCAGCCCCTCTATTCTATTGTTGCCATGGGAAAATAAGCGGCTGTTATTTTTCTTGCTGATTTCAGCACAGTTTTAGAGTTGCTCGGGTGTTACAGCAAGTTTACGGGTTACGTGGAATGCTGAATTTTACTTAAATAATTTTATTCCTACTAAATTTAATCCATCAAACTAATTTAGCTTACTAATCGGGTCTAATTCGAGTGATCAAGTCACCTTGTAGTTAACCAAAATTAATTTACTTACTAATCGAGTGAGAATTTCTTAACCGAATTAGTTCCCTATTGTTGGATCTATCTTTTATTAATCGAAATTGAATTTAATTTTGTTAAAAATATTTTTATGGCATTTCAGGATGAGTTTTTGGCTTTTGAGTTGTCGCTATTCATTGATCTTATTTTTTCATCGAAATCCTTAAATTGGTGAAAGTTTCCGAGTCTACATATTTTATTTTTAGTAATTTTTCCAAATGTCGGACTTCTCTGTGTCATTTGACCTTAATTAATTATGATTTATTTGATCGGAAGATCTCGAGACTTACAATATGAAACCCGATTGAAAAGTTTGCTGTAGATTCTAAAAAGGTAGTCGTTTGTCAAAATTGAAAAGAGTATGAATTATGGTTCGAAAAAGTATCATCTTGGGTCACATTGTTTCTAAATGTGACATTTGGAATTCCAAAGAAAATGAAAGTTGTGGCAAATTAGAAAAGACCGACTAAGGTTGTAAGAGCACGGAGTTTCTTGGATCTGGTTGGCCTTAATGGGAGATTTGTTAAAAGTTTCTCAAAAATTGTAGTGTCGTTGGCATCCTTAGAATAGAAACGATTGGTATTTAATTAAAATGATGATTATGAAAAAAATTTTCAATAATTGAATAATAGATTGTTGTCGTCTTCGATTTTGTCAATCTCTGATGGATTAGAAAGATTGGCAGCATTCAATGATGCTCTTAAGAATGATCTAGGTATGTTTGGATTATACAAAGTCAAGCACATTATCCAAGGAAGTTCAGGATGTGGCACAATCTGAAAGATTTCGTGTTGAGGTGTTATGGCGATGATGCTAATGAAAAGATTGGGCCAAAGGAATTTCCTCTCTTAACTATCAGCATTTGGATTCGAACGAAACTCCTATTTGCGAGAGAAGTTTTATGAAGATCAGAGATGAAGTTCCTTTTTGGACAAGCTATTAGGAAGTTGGATGCAATCAAAACAAGCAATCTCGTACTCACTATACAAAGTACTTTTTTATTGCACGTTCTAGAAGAGGCATGGTTTTGAGAATTCTCTCATTAGATTTTCGATTGATTGAATTAAAGCTCAAAAGCTAATTTGATTGAAGCTTGGAAGCAAATGAGGTCATCTATAGTTATGGTTGAGTTGGAGTTGTCCAAGTTTGAAAGAAGTATTGAAGATTCTCCACCTAACAAATTGGTGAGTCGATTATGTGTCTCATGCCTAAATGAAGAAGCTGAGAAGAAGAAGCATTCGAGATTTTGTTTCGGGTTAGCCTCGAACAGTAAAGGATTTGATGGCCATTTGGATGAGGATAAGTTAGCTGGTGATAGTTTGGCTGATGAAGACGGTCCATTATTTGCCAAGATTTGAGGCAGACGATGGATGAACTGATGAAGTTGACTCATCGCTTGCCTATCAAGATGTCATTCCAGAGATTGACCGTTGGCATATTCTGAGATAAGAAGATTGTAAGTTATTTTTACTTTGACGCTTTTGATTGTGGTTTGAGGCTGATGATCGATCAGAGTAGCGCAGCGAAAATGTATGGACTCATGGCTATTGGTCACAAAATTTGATTTGAGGCTTAAAGTAGGAGATCAATTTTACAAACCAATTGAAGGTTCGAGAAGAGTGATCATATGTTTCTAGAAGCATATTGAAGAGAAGAAGATTTTCAAGTTTTGGAATTGAAGGGTAGTTTAAAGTATATGTTTATAGGGACATTCGAAGTTTTCAGCAGATCGGAGAGGCAGCCTACAAATTGGCTTACTTTTGAATTTGATGGATGGATATGATATGTTTTATATAAACGGTCTGTCACATGTGTTTGGGTTGGAGTCATTTTTTATCAACGAGAAGTGTTTTAGGATGAGGTTGTGGTTTCGATTTTTTCGGATAAGAAGGATCTGGTGCAGAAAAATAAGATGATTCCATCAGTGATTATACTTTTGAAGAATCTTTCAGTTGATGAAGCATTAAGAGATTTCAAGGACAATCTCTATTTGTTGAGGATCAAATTTGAAGAAATCATTTGATCGATGAAGTCTACTGTGAAAACCAAATATAAAGTTCGGAAGAATATCCTCATTGTATAATAATTGAGATAAAGATCAGGAAGTGTAAATTTTGAGGATAAAATTTTGTACAGAGAGAAGAATATAATATCACAGATTTTCATGTAGATTATTTTAATATTAATTATGATTTTGAGTAAATTTAATGTAACAAAAATTAATTAAATATTATAAAATTTTAAAAAATATTTGAATCAGTTTAGCTAGCGCTCGAAGTGCGCCTATACTGTTACTCGAATATCGATTTAGATTTTAAAATAAAATAAAAAGAAATATATAAAATATAAATAATTATATATAAATATAATAATAGTAATAATAATATATAAAATAAAATAAAAAAGAGTCAGATGCGATGTCGGGAAGAGAATAAGAGGAGAGAAAGGGGAAGAGGGACAGAGCCGGCACAGGAAGCAGCGGCTGAAGGTCAGTTGGAGATTGGCGGCGGTGAGGTGACGTCAAGAAGACCTGCGATGGCCGTACAAGGCGGTAGAGACAGCGGCAGTCACGGGTGAGATGGGTTCATGTAGAAGAGAGAGGGGCAATGCGCGGATAGAGAGAGGTGCGCCGGTAGGAGAGAGAAACATCCAATTTGGGTAGTTGAGGCAAGTATGTGTAACCCCTTTTCTTGATCTGATTTAATATCTGATATATTTTGGATAATATTTAAAATTTTTACTAATTTGTATATATTTTTATACACCTAATTTATTTATTCTGAACATGTATGTATGGCTCATTGGCTGATTTGAGAGTTTTTGTTCGAGTTTTATGATTTTGAAGGGTTTAATATTTTTCTAAAAACCTGAATAATTTATTAGACATTATATATTTATATCAGTATGTCTATATGAAAATGTGCATGAAACTTGTATAGGCCGTGCATATTTACATGCATATGCCGGATTGTGATCACTACATTTAGATTTAAATATAGGATATTCTAGTCAACTCCCGATGAAAAGATATTTATTATTTAGAAATTTCTTTCTGCCTATAGGAAAGGTTAGAAGTAGTGATACTGCCCATTTGAATGATTTGATTTGACCTTATAATATATTCAAATGTCCTAATATATCTGACAGATTTGAGAATTGTACTAAAGTCGTAGGTGGCAAAATATAACGAGCAACCTTACTCATGGGAGACAGAGTATATAGGTGGCCAAGTATGTTTGCCTAATTTACATTTGATATAGCTTAAAGTTATCGAGAGTATATATAATCCTTCCTCAAATTAGTCTTTAAATAATTAGAATTTAAATTTGATGCATCATTTGTATTTTTGTATATATTTGTATTACACAGTAATTTAGATTTAGCTTTGAAATTCGTCAATTTGACCCACAAATGAGCCTTGGTTTGTTTTGTACAAATAATTTTGACTATATATTTTGATTTAGACCTTTAGACTATCTGTTGCGACACTACTTTGACTCCTACGCACATTATTAGATCATCCGACTATCAAATTCTGTCCCAAATTACGAGCTAATCGAGACTTGGATTCAGACTTGGATTTAGACTTAGACTTAGACTTAGTTATTAGCCTATTGGAACCAATCTGAATCACTTTTGTTTATAAATATATATATATACGTCCCGATGATGACTACTTTCTTATTTGAACATTTGTTCTGGATTTGGATTTATGATTTGAGTACATGATTACCAATAGATTTTAGATCTTAGATTTCTATTGGATTTATTATATCGACGATTTCTATTTATCTATCATTTGATTTGTAACGGCCCAGATTCTAGAACATAGGAAATTTCAGTCATCAAGTCCTTATAATTTGGCCAATACCAGTTGACCAGAAATTGTAATAAGAAAAGTAAATCGGCCTTAAGATAAAATCAAGTTCGGCCCTTGCATGATGAAAAGAAGTATGGATTTCCTAGATGAACATCGAGTCTGGCTTTTACTTGATGAACATCGAGTTCGGCTTGCCCCTTAGTATAAAAGAAGTTCAGTTATTTCTTTAGAACAAAAAAGTACAGCTCCATCATTATCAAGACCAGCCACTTTAAAGAAAATCAAAATCGGCCTTGAACATGCTTTGAAATCGGGTTTTGTTCCATTGAAGGTCGGAGTACTTTATATAAATGTAAGGCCAAAGTGGTCTTGAAGGACGAAGTGGCTTTGTGTATTGGAGGCCGGAGTAGATTATGGGAAAGCCAAAGTTGATAATCCAGTCAACAGGTGTTGACCAGAGGGAAAGCCAAAGTTAATAATCCGGTCAACAGGTGTTGACTAGAAGTCGTGTAGAAGGAATTTAATGTATTTACATGAGAAAGCTAAGTTCAGTTAACCATAAATTAATTAAGAAATCTAAATTCCGTTAAATTCAGTTAACTAGGAAATAATGAACTCCTTGAAAATGTAAAACCATAAATGATTTAATTAATAAGGAAACTTTTTGAAAAATGTAGAGTCATAAATAAGAAATATTCCCCCTATACTGCCAATCATTAATGACGACAATCATACCCAAGACCTATAAATAAGAACTAGAAGAGTGAGAAAGAGGCACGCAATAGAATTTCTAGTAAAGAAAGGCCAAAAGATCAAGGCAAAATAAAAAAAACCTTGCAAGAATACTCACCCCTATTTTTAAAGTTCATGATTATGCATGTTTGCTACGCAAGTGTATATGATATTCTTATGAAATTATGTATGTATGTTCTATTCTTGTGATTTATTGTTCTTAATCGCATGTTTAAAAGAAACCCTGATATTCATGGTGTTAGATTTTATTCTGCTTGAAGTATACGATTAATCGTCGACCTATATGAACTCTAATAATTTCATGTTTAAGAAAAAGAGCTCCGCCCTTTTGAAGAAAAAATACTCCATCCATTTAAAAAAAGAGTTTTGCCCTTTTAAAAAAAAAGTACTCCGTCCGTTTAAGAAAAAAAGCTCTGCCCTTTTGAAGAAAAAGTACTCCATCCGTTTAAGAAAAAGAGCTCCGGTCTTTTTAGAAGAAGAATTCCGCATTTTTTGAAAAGCATTCCGTCCTTTTTAGAAAAGAACTACGTCTTTTTAAGAAAAGAGCTCTGCCTTTTGAAAAAGAACTTCGACTTTTGAACTCCGTCTTTTAAGAAAAAAGAACTTCGACTTTAAAAAAGAAAAAGGACTCCGGCTTGTAAGAAAACGACTTCAACTGATAAAGTTAAGAACAAGGCTACAAGAACAAGAAAAATGTATGTAATCTGGACAGCAGGTGAAACTCTACGACTTTCGACTTTCGAACCATGACGGATGGCCATTAAAAGATATGAAAATGAACCGAGTCTCCATTAAACTTGCTGTTAAAAATGGATGAAGGATATTGGAACGACACTCGAGGATTGCCTCCTGACCACGGGGGAAACTTTTGGTGGCATAAGACTTTTAGACTACGGCCCCGTATGCCCGGTTAAAGGCATTACCTCCCGCCTCGGGGAGCATAATGAGAGGATACGGCCTTATGTTGTGGGGTTACACACAATCCGTCCTCGATGTTGTCCGCTCCCGTTCGGTCCCTAAAGATGATAAGAATTATGAATGATTTTTTTTTTATGGATTCTTCAAAGATAAGATAATAAGAACAAGAAATCAAGAAGAAAGACATGATAATTTTTCGTATGCTAAAATTATATTGTGAAACTCTGTTTGAATCGATTCTATGTATGTTTTTGTTTTCTGCATGTGAGTATCTTATTGGGCTTTGCAGCTCATTCTTGCCACTTTTCAGATGACGAAAGGCTTGTGGAGGATGAAGTTGAGTAGAACTTTAGGGTGCAACCAAATGGTTTAGCGGGTTGAAGCTGATCTAAGAAGAGCTTTATTTACTTTCCTTTTGATATTTTGAGGAAACTTGTAAAATTGTTCCGCTGTTATGAACCTATAAATGTTAGCATGTTTCCGTGATTACTTTTTGGATATTGGGATTGATATGTCTAAAAAGCATTTCTTGTAGTTCAAATTCCTATGTGTAAAAGAAAAAAAAAATTATGTTCATCTCGTGTTATATATTAAATTTATTCGTAAGGTATGTATTTTATTCTTGGCGGCGACCTTATGCTGTAAAATAAGGCCGATCTGTCACATGATTAGATATTTACCCTTTTAATCCTCCATCTAATTTATCGAACTCATTTTAGTTAAATATGATTCTTATTGAGTATTAGACTCATATTTTCTATTTTGTCCTTTCTGAGTAGATGATGGGACCATATCGTAAGAGCAGGATCGAGTTTTAAAGTTACATTGTATTTTTCGGTGAATCTTATATTTATTTAAATAAATGGTATCGATTGTATTTGATTTATGGATGAATTTTGTTGGATTATCTTGGCAGTTGGAGTTGACCGCATGTGAGCCTTTAGATTGTATATTGATATTTCTTGGGTAGATTTTTTTTTTTTTTTGTGTGGATGTGTTGCTGTTATTATTTGATTTTTTTTCTTACAACTATTTGGCACAGGTCATTATTATTTTGTCTTGATAATTATCTAATAAGATCTTGTATGGGTTATTTTTGGATTTCATTTGTGTATTGGTATGTCACATTTAAATTTTCGGATTTAGCATTATTTATTGAATTTATTTAAATTTTTAAATTTTAATAATTATATTTAATTAATTATTTAATTAAATTATTTGGTTGGGGTTTGTGATATTTTTCATCATTGTTTTTTCTCTTGGTTCATCTGACTCACGGACGGATCCCCAACACAATGTTGTAATGCCACATAAGTTTAAATCTAAGACATACATGAAACACATTGCTAATGGGAAGAAATTATGTATTGCTGCCAGCAACAAAACTGAATCATCTATTATTATTGTTGTCGTCAGCTATTATTCTATTTCTCAAAAAATAGAACTGGGAAGTGTTGGGGTCACTCCCGAGTGGCCTTTGTCCGCGGACTCCATTGGAATAATGGACGAGGACTTTTGCTTGGTGCGTCATGTCCGAGAAGACTTGGACGAGGACTCCATCCACGTGTGCGTTGACTTTCTTCTCATTAATGATCTGCAGCAGCAATAAATGCGGCCACAACTTCCAAGTGTTGCGGGCTGCGGCGCACACGCTGTGCGGCTTTGGCTTTGCCGACCTAGTGCTAGGGTGGCTGGGGTAGCCTCCTAGCCCTTTTTGAATATATATATATTATTTACATGTATATATATATAGGGTGGTTGAGATCATTTATCATCATCAAGTGAGAGTTGTGGGTCATGGCCTTTGGAGCAACCATTTTGTGAGACTTGAGAGAAACACTTAGAGAGAGTTGTACACTTGAGATTGTTTTTCTTTAGTTTGAGCTTGTGTAGCTAACACTTGTAAACAATCATTTTATAGTGTATTCTTTCGTGGTTTTCCCTTACTTATAGAAGGGCTTTCCACGTTAAACTCGTGTGTTCCATCTCACATTTTCTCTCTACCTCTCACGTCCGTCAGAGAGCCTTTGCTCTCTGTTCTGTCAAGCATTGTGTCCGCTCGGCCTTCCGCGCGTTTTGCTCCAACAAGTGGTATCGGAGAGTTGGTTCTTTTTCTATACGGTGATCTTTATGGAGTTTGGAAGCAAGATGGTCTCATTTGAATGGTTCAAACTTTGACATCGGCAGAGCAAGATGTCCGACTTGCTCTTCGTCAAGTCCATGCACGATCCGGTTTTGCCTCGGAAAACCAGGTGATAAAACGGACGCAGTATGGACTCGGAGCACAAACAGTGTGTGCGGGTTCATTAGGCGGTTTGTGGGCGAACGTGTACAACCACGTTCGTAGGGAGACAAATGCCAAAGCCCTTTGGGAGAAGTTGGAGAAGCTCTTTGCCTCCAAATCGCAACAATAAAATCTACCATTTGATGCGGCTGGTCCATATCCGATACAAGGATGGGTCCTCGTGGCCGACCACCCGAACGAGGCGAGTTTGAGGGATCGTGGACCCGCTCAACAAGACATGGGCATCAAGTTCGAGGACGAAGTGCTAGGACTTTGGCTCCTAGCAACCCTCCGGACTCATGGGAAACCATGAGGGTCACGATCGCCAACACGACTCGAACAAACGGTGTGGTGACACTGGAGATGGTAAAGGGAGGCAGTTTGAGCGAGGGAAGTAAGGCGACGTTCTCGGGAGACGTCTACCTCTCGGCGGCCGAGGTCCTTGTTACGGAAACAAGGGGAAGAAGCGAGGACGTGGCCCCAAATCTCGAAGACAAAGGGCGGAGTAAGTCACGCTCCCGGTACAAGATATGGAGTGCCATCATTGTGGCAAGAAGGGCCACATCAAAAAGTTCGCTACAAAATGGAAGCGTGAGAACGGCTGGGAAGCGAAGGGCGAAAAGAGGCAGGCGGAAAGAGTCCTCGGTCTCTGTTGTAACAGAGAGGATCTCCTCTTAACTTGTGAGTCTCGAGGACTTGATGGGCATGGCGAAGCAGGTCCTCGGATTGGATAGTGGACTGCGCGCTTGATCACAATTACCTCCGAGAGAGAAGCTGTTCTCCACTTATGCTCCTTGTGCCCAGTCTTGAGTGCCGAGAATGGGCAATAGCGAAGTCCGAGTTCATAGGACGAGAGACATCACGTTGGTGATGAGTCCGGAGCCAGCTGACTCTAAAGGCGTCAGCACGTCCACGACATCGTGTGAACATCATCTCGATTGGGCGGCCCCGGATGGCGAAGGTTACTGCGGCGTCTTCTCGTGACGGCGGTGATCAAAATGACCAAGGGCTCCATGGTCATTGCCCAGGGACCTAAGGCATCGGCCTTTATGTTTTGAAAGCTCAGGCTGAAGTGGTGAGGTGAATGCCACGAGGAGTGTGGAGTCCTCGGACCTTTGGCACAAGAGGCTCGGACACATGAGTGAGCGTGGCATGGGTCACTTGGCCGGGAAGGGTCTCATCCACGAGGTGGATGGAGACAAGCCTAGGACGTGTCCGCACCGCATGCATGAGGAAGCGAAGAGTCTCCTTCTCAGGAGACATAACTTCCAAGAAGTCCGAGATCTTGGAGCTTGTACACACGGACGTGTGTGGCCCTCTCCCGGAGAAGTCTTTTGGAGGTGCACAGTACTTTGTGACCTTCATAGACGATTGCTCGAGGAAGTTGTGGGTGTTCCCGCTGAAGTCCAAGGACCAGGTCGCGGATACCTTTCAACAGTTCCACGTCCTTGTTGAGCGGGAGACCGGGAGGAGACTAAAGGCAATAAGGAGCGACAACGGTGGCGAGTACATTGGACGGTTTGATGCCTACTGCAGGCTCATGGCATCAAACAGCCGAAGACTCCACCAAAGACGCCACAATCAACGGAGTGGCGAGAGGATGAATCGCACTCTCTTGGAAAGAGTAAGGTGCATCTTTTATCCGAGGCAAGGCTGCGAGGATCTTTACGGGCCGAGGCCTTGAGGACGGCTGCCCATGTTATTAACTTAGCTGCCCTTGATAAGCCTCTGCGGGGAAGTTCTGGCTTGAGTTTTGGACGGGGAAAGAACCGGCGTAAATATCGTCTGCGGACTTTTCGGGCCGAGGCCTTTGTCCATGTTAGAGATGAGAGGACCAACCGGGAGCCAAAGACGCTACAATGTGTCTTTTTCGGCTATAGTGAGGAGGAATTTGGGTGTGAGGCTTTATGACCCAAAAACGAGGAAGCTGGTTCGATCCGTGACGTGGTCTTCGTTGAGGACGAGACCATAGAGGACATTGAGAAAAAATGTGAAGTCCCCTTCTAGCACCTCTCGGACGGACACGGTTGAGATTGAAATCGTCCGTCTGTGCCTCTTGTATCCGATGTCCTCGGATCAAGGGTGATATCAACCGAGATCGGGCGAGTACGGCGCCTCGGGATCGGGTTGAAGAAGTGGTACCTCGGCCAGGGATGAGGTAGCCCCAGTGAGACAGTCGTCCAGTGGGGACGTCCGTCCGTCGCCTTCCGGCCAGGTGAGTTTGTCCTCCTCACCGATCTTTTGGAGAACCAGAAGATTTCGAGGCTATGTGCGATCTTTGTGAGGATGAATGGTTGAAGGCTATGAAGGAAGAAATGGCCTCCCTCCCATGAAAATCACACCTTTGAATTGGCTACATTGCCCAGGGGAAGAAGGCTCAAGAACAAATGGGTCTTCCGCTGAAGGCAACCGAGGACCCGCGCCCCAAGACACAAGAGCACGACTTGTGGTGAGTGGGATTTGGTCAACGAAAGGGCGTTGACTTTGATGAGATTTTTGCGCTGTTGTGAAGATGTCCTCGGTCCGTTTGGTGCTTTCGAGCGGCAGCGTGGACACGGAGGTTGAGCAACTAGATGTCCGGACGGCCTTTCTCCATGGAGATCTAGAGGAAGAGATCTACATGGAGCAACCAAGACGGCTTTGAAGTTAAAGGAAAGGGACTTGTTTGTCGTTTGAAGAAGAGTCTTGTATGTCTGAAACAAGCCCGAGACATGTGGTACTGAAGTTCGAGTCTATTATGGTCGAGCAAGGTTACCATAAGACTTCCTCGGACCATTTGTGTCTTTGTGCGGATTCTCGGACAACGATTTCGTCATCCTTCTCCTTTATGTGGGACGACATCTTTTGGTTGTCGAGACCCGAATAGTGCTCGGATCATGGAGTCAAGAAGCAAATCGACGTTTTTCGCCATGAAAGACCTCGGACCGAAAAACAGGGAATCGGAATTTCGACCGACCGAGAGGGCAAGAAGCTTTAGCTGTCCCAGGAGGTTATATTGAAAGGTGCTTCAAAGATTCAATATGGAAGGGTCCCCGAAAACTGTCGGCCACACCACCGGGTCAACCATTTCAGATGAGTAGCGGCCCGGTCCGTCCTCGGACCGAGAAGGCGCACATGAGTAAGTTCCTTACTCCTCGGCCGTTAGCCGCTCTCTCATGCGCGTCGACGCCGTGTACGCGGTCGGACGTGCATGCGGATTGGCCTTGTGAGATTTACATCAAACCCAGGGATGGAGCATTGGTGCGGTGAAGTGGATCTTCGGATATCTGCGGGGACCTCCAAGACGGGTTTGATGTTTGGAAAAGGAAAGCCTCAATTAATCGCGTATCTGACCTTGAGATATATGGGACGTTGACTCTCGGAAATCAACGTCCGGTACTTGGTGAAATTTGCGGGAGGGGCGGTCTCTGGCAGTCAAGTTGCAAAGTGCGTTGCACTTTCTACTCTGGCTGAGTTCATTGCTGTGACCCCGAGGCAAAGGAAATGCTATGGATGAAAAGGTTCGGTCAAGAATGGGTCTAAGGCAAGAGGCGTCACGAGATCCTTTGTGATAGTCAGTGCCATTCACTTGTGCAAAACTCCTCATTCCATTCTCGGTCAAAGCACATTGACGTGCGATATCATTGGGTGAGGGATGTTTTTTTGATGATGGGCGACTATCAATTGGAAAGGTCCGATCGGAAGACAATGGCTCGGACATGTTAACCAAGATTTTGCAAAAGGGAAGGCTGAAGCTTGTTGTGACATTGCTTGGTCTAACTAACAATACTCCCACTCGGTCGTGAGGAAGTTTGTTGGGGTCACTCCCGAAAGTGGCCTTTGTCCGCGAGACTCCATTGGAATAATGGACGAGGACTTTTGCTAGTGCGTCATGTCCGAGAAGACTTGGGCCGAGGACTCCATCCACGTGTGCGTTGACTTTCTTCTCATTAATGATCTGCAGCAATAAATGCGGCCACAACTTCCAAGGTGTTGCGGGCAGCCAGCGTCCTTTGCCGGGCGGCTGGCTCACACCCTAGTGCTAGGGTGGCTGGGTAGCCTCCTAGCCCTTTTTTGAATATATATATATTATTTACATGTATATATATATAGGGTGGTTGAGATCATTTATCATCATCAAGTGAGAGTTGTGGGCTGTGCCTTTGGAGCAACCATTTTGTGAGACTTGAGAGAGAAACACTTAGAGAGAGAGTTGTACACTTGAGATTGTTTTTCTTTAGTTTGAGCTTGTGTAGCTAACACTTGTAAACAATCATTTTATAGTGTATTCTTTCGTGGTTTTTCCCTTACTTATAGAAGGGCTTTCCACGTTAAACTCGTGTGTTCCATCTCACATTTTCTCTCTACCTCTCACGTCCGTCCGAGAGCCTTTGCTCTCTGTTCCTGTCCGAGCGTTGTGTCCGCTCGGCCTTCCGCGCGTTTTGCTCCAACAGGAAGGAGAAATTATAGCAGTTGACAGGGAGATCTACAGCAGAGAGAAGAAGAGAGAGGCACAACTAGAAAAGTGGAAAGAAGGTAGAAGCTAAAAATAGAACTAGGAGTAAATGAAGGCATTGGTTCCGGCCATCAATCTAATATTGGTTGTTGCCTTCATAACCATCGGGCAGTGCCTTTCAAAATTCCCTCACCATTCTGCCATTGGACCCCTCTTTTTTGCCTTATTTGAATCAATTTGATTTTTAGAGCCTCAGAATTTTTTCTTTTGCACATTAGAAATCTTGCATCCCCTCGCCAATCTATGTACTAACTTTTGAATTTCGCATCATACATCCATCTTATTGCTGGAGAACGAGGAGAAGATGAAGATAACATTGGTCGACATTGTTTAATTGGCATGCATGGCTACTCCTAAGAAAACTTCATCGAACAACGGTCGGCCGCCACATGCGTTGAGATTTACACGCAGGACATCAAGTGGGCACGTTGTCAGCCTCTCACCCGACGATGATTTAAACATGTCCGGTGACTACACGGGAGGGTCTGACGGCCGCATAAACTATACAGTGCTTATGCCATCAACGCCCGATAATCAGCCAGGGTCGACGGTGGATTCATCGGGAGCAAGCACCGGTAGGCTGGAGGGACTTTCGGAATATGGAACGGAGCGGCAGCGCGGGGGAGATAGCAGTGGCGGGACGAAGGCGGATCAGCGGAGGATGTCCTTGCTGAGATCAAACAGTAAATCGATGCTGTTGAGGAGCCAAACTGGAGATTTCGATCACAATCGGTGGTTGTTCCAGACAAAAGGCAAGTACGGGATCGGGACTGCGTATTGGTCGGAGGAGGATGCTTACGACATGGACGATGGGATGACCAAGAACGATTTCCTGGACAAGCCTTGGAAGCCTCTGACTCGAAAAATCAAAGTCCCCTTCGTCATCATCAGCCCTTACAGGTCCGTTTCCCTCAACTCAACGCACCGTCCTCTTATTTACTGTTCATTTCAAAAAAAAAAAAAGAGTTCAGTTTCAAAAGTATAATTTGTTTAGAAATAATCCATTGTACATCATTAATCACCGATACTTATTAATAAAAGTTTATACGAATATGATATTATCATGAGCTCATGATGCCCATGACCCCCACTGCTTATAGGGAATATAACGTTGAGCCCACCACCTGTTGAAAATATCATATTTTTTATTTTATAAAAAAATATTTTCTGCTCAACAAATTTATTTATAAACAAAAGGAATATTAATTTTGTTTTCTTCATTTGTCCTTTCATTTTTTTTGTTGCACCATTTATTGATATTGTTATTATCTATTATTTTCGCCATTCATTATTTAGGTTTTGAACGCTAAAGGCGATGGTTGTGTGCATTTTGATAATCAAATAATTAAATAAAAACTGTTATTGTTGAAATATTTATACCAATAATAAAGGTTATAAACTTTGAATTTTAGGCTTTCTAACAGCAACTATTATTGTTTATATAGATAGTGATACGTATCAAAGATCTAGTCACAGATTCAAGAGACTTTGAAATAGGATTTTGGATTTTAAAAACTCTGAAACATGTGTACCATAAATACAAAAGAGAATTTAGAAGTGTAAAACTGAATCTTAAATTTATTTTTTGATATTTAAGTCAATATTTAAAAATTAAATTAAAAAGTTTAAGATATCAAGATAAAGGATAATAAAGCATTTTGGTTGACTAAGCTTTGTGTATGCTGTGGGGAGAATATATTTTGGATAATAAGCTCATAACATCTTTGATATAAGCTTAAGTATTATAAGATTTGTACCATAATAAGTGTGAAAAATATGAGATGTAAGATATCTCTTTGAACACATGGAAGTGAGAATAAAAAATATTCTTTATTTGCCAATGGCTTTATATTTATAGGGATAGAAAGCCAATTATTTAGGACAATTGATGCCCCTTCTTTTAAAAAGTTATTGGCTGCTATCCTAAAAAGAAATTATTAACTATTCTCCTAAAGAAAAGTTATTGGTAATTTTTTGAAGAAATGTTACTGGCTATTCTGATTAGTTGCTAGTATTGGTCGTTAAAATGTAATTCTATGGTCGTTGTCCTTAGATTACTGCTTTAAATCGTAGTATCATGGGGATCCTGGTTGTCCAAGTCATGATAAGCCAATATATGAAAAATCTAAAATTTAGCTAATTATCTAGCTTAACAACCCAGTCCTTCTTGGATTACTTCTTATGATTTATTATTATCAATCTACCACTAGTGTAACTATAGCCTAAATCTTTCATTTCTTTGAAAGTTTAGTTATTCGAAGATTTAGTTGTCTAATATTTTAACCATCTAGCTTATTGCTAGAGCCTTTGAATTTAGCCCAATTGATGCCTACATGATCTCTGGACTGGCAGCTAATAACTCAATCTCTAATAATCCAAACCCTTTACTTTTATCTCAACCCAAGCCAGTGCGTTTAGGTCAGCCTGATTTCTTAACTAGACTCATCACTATGCCCATGGCTTCAAATTTTGAATTTAAGTCTTGAGATTGTTTATCTAATACTACCCGACCTTAGTTTGATTTAAATCCTAGAAATTATATTTAGATGACTTAGTAGCTAACTTTTGGATGATGTCAGGAGCAATCATGACTAATCCTAAGTGTGATTTGGCTAGAACATAGTACATTAAATGCACATATGTCTTTGGTTTTTCTATTTGGTACATGATTCGTGGGTTTCCCAAGCACATCAAACACAAACCTAAAATATGCCTCCTTTATTTGTTTTTAAAATCACTGAATCTAATTCAAAATCTCTTATTTCCAAAATTGACTGGACAGCACAATGACAAGTAATTGAAAAATGGTAACAAAGGCAAAGATATAGAATATCAGTAAAACGTCCATTTTATTGATTGAATCTATACAATTACAATAATTTCAAAAAGTAAAGAGTACAAAATCTACGGAGGTGTAGAGCTAGACTGCTCTGTGACCTTGGGCCTGGCAGCGGAGGACTAGAGACAGAAAACCCCTGAATAGGCCCAGCAGAAGTCCCCGCCGCATACTCTTCCGGTAACTCCGCCGTGAGGTCCATCGCCTCCCCAAGCTCTCTGGCGGCGAACTCAGCCAGTAACTCCATAGAAGGGCCAACCGCCTTAGTAGGCTCACAGGCGACTGACTCCTTTGGCATAGCAAATAGCTTCAAAACTGGCTCTAGCAGTTCAGCTCGCGGCTCCACTACTGGCTCCAGTGGCTCAACTTGCGGCTCGCCTGAAGGCTCTGCCCCGACGGATTTCGGCTCCCACGCCACTAGCATAGGCTGCGCCACAACAACAATGCTGCTTGCTCCGGTGGGCAACATGGCGTCATATTCTTCTAAAGCCAACTCTGCTTCGACTCTTGAGCGATCTCCACTCCCCTAAGACGTCTAGTGGCCACGTAGTCTTGCCCTAAAGATGACGAAGAAGGCTCCACTGTTGCTGCCCTCTTCTATTTTGGAATGGTGGGAACAGCGTCAGTGGAAGGTGCACCGGCGTTACCGCCAATTATAGCACCAGCCTTCCTTTTCCTTTGTAGGCCTCCAGCAACGGTGTCCTGAATTTCTAGACTAGATAAGGAGGTCCCCAATGAGCTCTCTTAAATTCCTCTCGAGAAACCAAGGGGCCTCTCCTAAACTCAGAAGCATTCTGCCCCACCAACTCCAACAATTTAGCCATAACAGCAATTCTCGCCTTCTCTAGTGTCCCGGTGAAAGCTTTGGGAACCTTGCCCCAATCCCATGACAAGGGCCACGTCTTAGCAATGCACACAAAGAAAAATCGATCCTTTCAGTTCTTCAACGAGTCATAGATGGCCTCGTTAACCGGAAGGTCTCTGGAGGATAGGAAAATCCAGTCCCCACCTTGTGTGAACCGGAACATCACCCTGACAGTGTTGATCGTCATCATCCGAGAGCGATGACGCATGAAGATTCATAGAGAGCAAAGATATCGCATGACATTAGTATAAAGCCGTACGATAGGCACCTGAAGAGTAATGAGGATGTCAAGCAGTTCCTAAGGGACTGGGAGACGAAGCCCATTCCTCATATGAGCCTCGTATAGATTGACGCAGCCCTCCGGAGGGAAGCAAGCCCTATCCAGTTTGCTGGGCATCACTGGAATCATCTCTCGTGGAATGTTAAAGTCCACATATAACTCTCTAACTTTACTAGCTATGAGCACAGAAGCAATCTCCATCACAAAGGGAGCCATGGAAAAGAAAGATAAGGAAGGGAGCGAAATACTTATAAACTTTTCAGGAAGAAAGCATGGGAAGTTTGAAAAGTAACTGTGATGTAACGGATTATTTTCTTCAAATAATCCCCGTCAATAAACAAATAAACTAATGCCCAAATAAAATAATATAATATTTACAGAAAATCGGGTAGAGTTTTCTCTAAAATTAGACAAAAATCAATACAAACAATCATAATTTTTCACAACCTGGACAAGCATACAGATAAATAGACTTCCACATTCATTCATTCGTTGCACAAACACATGATCAATAAAATGCCATAATATCCATGGCTTTGACACAATAATATCCACTATATCGGTTCAAAAGGAAGATGCCAACTACGAACCTGTACAAGTCCAAAATCAAAACGCGGAAGCAAAACTAAATACATAAGATAATCCTATGGAAACAAAAACAGTATCCTAACATAAAACATAACATGCCATGACTATAAATACATAATTTCCATCCACAGAATTAGTTATTTACATTCAATAGTATCAAACTACAAAAGTTCTTCAAGAAAATTTGGGACTTCTCAAGGCTTCTTCAACTAAATCCTTTCTTTACTCTTGCCCGTCAAGTAGAAGCTCTACTGTCTCATCTGGCGGGGAGAAAAATAAAAGAGTGAGCCGGAACCAACAAGGTACCATAAAAACATGCATGTACCGTAGAGGAAAAGAACATGATTCAATTAAAAAGTAGGGATATAGGGAAGGTATGAGAAAACATGAACAATATGAAACGTGAACCTAGAAACCAAAATCTTTTTCTTGTTTCTTTTATCTTTTCTTATTTTTGCCATAAAACGTGTCGAAAATTGTAAATCAAATTGAATTTCGCTTATTCTTTAAATTGCTTCTAGTTTTTTAAAGGACTCAAACTAGTAGACCCTACCAGCCAATAGAATGAATAATTGGAGATAAATTGTATTCACTCCACACAATCAAAGGCCAGACTCAAAATATAAGCATTTCTTCCAATGGGATGGTCTGTAATATTACCTCCCGAAGGTAGATCAGACTCAATTCTATTATTTAGTGTTAATGTCTCGAGGAAGGGCGGACCACATATTACTCTATGGACGGAGTTATCCCCGACTACCACTGTAACTTTCTAAGACATACTAGGAAACCCTACCTGACTGAATAATAATCATAGGTCTTATTTCTTACCGATTTAACTAAACTGAAAGTATCCTTATTCTCATTTCTTAGTTCTTAGCTTATTATGCCTCAAGAGCCATTTAAATTCATACAGTCAAACCTTCAGATAGCTTCAGAAGTTTGCAATAATTTAACAATATAGTTTCATACAAAATTTTCAAGTAAAAATCGTCTAATAAGCTTTAACAAATTACCAAATAACATTTATGTCTCAAGATTTGAGAATTTTAAACATTAAATCCCTAATTTTCGTTCTAGGGTTTTATGCGAAGCTTTCGGATGAAAATCGAACCCAAATCTTAAGCCAAATCACAAAATTAAAGCCATAAATCACAATACATATACATAAACATGAAATTTAATTCAAAAGTCATGAGAAACAAGCAACATTCATAACAAAGCTTAGGGAACGATGTTTTAGAACATAAATATCAAAGTTGAGATATTTAAAAGTAGTAAAAATGGAAAACAAGATTCGAGGTACACTTAACTTAACTCGATCTATCGTTTTTCTTACTCTGATCGAATCGAAAGCGGCCTAAATCTCATTCTCCTTCCCTTTTCTCCTCTTTCTCCCTTTGCTGCTCTACTTCGTGCCCTCATTCTATTTCCTATTCCCTTTTTATAACAAAAACGAAATCAGTTGTTGGCAAAAAATCATGCCCGCGCTAGTGCATCTACCAAGCGCGCGTCGAGCGCACACATACTGGAATTGGCGCCATCCAACTCATTCGAGCCAGCAATGTGCCCAGTAGCTACTGGAATTGGTGCCCTCTATTGGGCTCAAGTGCACAGCGAGCCCAGTAGCTACTAAAATCTGTGCCTCTTTTTGGGCTCGACATTGCAAGAGGCTCATCCCTGTAGTTTTCTATACTAAGTAAATTTTTCAATTTTTTTTTAATTTCACTTATCCTAAAATTAGTTATATCAATTTAATTACTAGAATTACTATATTTTAGATACCCATACCTTATAATTTTTTCCCACTTATAAAATTTCGTCCTCAAAATTTAACGAATCTATATATCTCAATGAAATAAATGGGAATATTTGCTCCGAATCTCCTCTTCGTGCTCCCATGTTACTTCCTCGAGTGAATGATTCTTCCATAAAATTTTCACTAAGGGAATCGTCTTTGTACACAGCCTCTGATCCTTCCGATTCAGAATCTGTACCGGCTCCTCATTATAAGATAAATCCTTATCAATTGTTAAGGGCTCGAACTCAATAACGTGTGTGGGATTGTGGACATACTTTCAAAGTATTGATACATGAAATACATCGTGAACATCTGCCAAATTAGATGGCAACGCCAATCTGTAAGCTATCACCTCGATCCTTTTCAAGATCTCAAAAGGGCCAATGAAACGTGGTTTCAGTTTTCTTTTCACCCCAAATCTGAACGTCCCCTTATATGATGATACTTTTAAAAAGACAGTCCCCCACCTAAAATTTCAGCGCCGATCTTCGTTTGTCTGCGTAGCTTTTCTATCTACTCTGAGTAACATTCAAGTTCTTGTGCATCAGCTTAATATTTTCCGTAGTTTCCTTAATAATCTCAGGGCCCAAAATTCTCTTGTCTCCTAATTCCTTCCAATCAATCGATGATCTATATTTTCTTCCATACAAGGCTTCGAATGGTGTCATGCCTATACTCGCCTGATAACTGCTATTCTAGGCGAAATCTGCTAGGATCAGATAATTATTCCGATTTTCCTTCATGTCTAACACTGAGGCCCTCAACATATTCTCTAAAATCTAAATCGTACGCTCTGATTGGCCGTCGGTTTGAGGGTAATACGCTGTAGCAAATTTCAGTTCCATCCTTAATTCTTTATACAGACTCTCCCAAAATTTGGAGACAAAGCGTGGGTCTTGATCCAATATAATCGTTGCAAGCATGCCATGGAGTCTAACAATTTCATTTACATACAATTGCGCTAACTTATCATGAGAGTATGTTGTCCTAATCGCCAAAAAATAGGTCGATTTAATCAGCCAATTGACAATAACCCAAATGGCATCATAGTTCTTGGGAGTCCCTGGTAAGCCTGACACAAAATCCATCGTGATGCCTTCCTAGCGGGTCCTCATTATAAGATAAATCCTTATCAATTGTTAAGGGCTCGAACTCAATAATGAGTGTGGGATTGTGGACATACTTTCAAAGTATTGATACATGAAATACATCGTGAACATCTGCCAAATTAGGTGGCAACGTCGATCTGTAAGCAATCTCCCCGATCCTTTTTAAGATCTCAAAAGGGCCAATGAAACGTAGTTTCAGTTTTCTTTTCACCCCAAATCTGAACGTCCCCTTATATGATGATACTTTTAAAAAGACATAGTCTCCCACCTCAAATTTCAGCGCCGATCTTCGTTTGTCTGCGTAGCTTTTCTATCTACTCTGAGTAACATTCAAGTTCTCATGCATCAGCTTAATATTTTTCGCAGTTTCCTTAATAATCTTAGGGCCCAAAATTTTCTTGTCTCCTGCTTTCTCTCAATGAATCGATGATCTACATTTTCTTTCATATAAGGTTTCAAATAGTGCCATGTCTATACTCGCCTGATAACTGCTATTGTAGGCCAAATCTGCAATGATCAGATAATTATCCCAATTTTCCTTCATGTCTAACACTGAGGCCCTCAATATATTTTCTAAAATCTAAATCGTACACTTTGATTGACCATCGATTTGAGGGTAATACGCTGTACTAAATTTCAGTTCCATCCTCAATTCTTTATACAGACTCTCCCAAAATTTGGAGACAAAGCGTGGGTCTCGATCTGATACAATCGTTGCAGCCACGCCATGGAGTCTAATAATTTCATTTACATACAATTGGGCTAACTTATCACGAGAGTATGTTGTCCTAATCGCCAAGGAATAGGCCGATTTAATCAGCAGATTGACAATAACCCAAATGGCATCATGGTTCTTAGGAGTCCTTGGTAAGCCTGACACAAAATTCATCATGATGCCTTCCTATTTCGAACTCGAGATCGGCATCAGCTGCAATAATCCAAATGGTTTTCTCCTTTTAGCTTTCAATTGTTAACATACAAGATATTTCTCCACATAAGTTATAACATCTCGTCTCATATTTCTCTACTAAAAGGTTTTCTTCAAGTCCTGATACATTTTCTTCATCTCCGGATGAATCGTATATTAGGATCGATGAGCTTCCTTCAAAATTTTCTCCTTGAAGTCCTTATCATTCGGCACACACAAACGATCTCTAAATCTCAATACTCCGTCAACTCAGATATTGAAATCAATTCTGGAGTCCTTATTTAAATCACTCATAATATCCATAAGGAAAGAATCATTTACCAACTTTTCCTTAGCCTCATTTATCACTTCTGGTTGAATCTAAAGGTACGATAAAAGTATTCGGTTACCTCGAACGTACCGTTGGATATCACATTGTTTCAAATACTCTAACATTTTCATCTGTTTCATCTGCAATCTCGCCACATAGCCTGATAGGCGGCTCAATGCATCTGCAACCATATTAGTTTTTCTAGGTTTATATTGAATCTCACAGTCAAAATCCTTCAAAAAATCAACCCATCTCCTGTGCCTCATATTGAGTTCCTTCTACGAGAAAAAAAATACTTTAAACTTTTATGATCAGAATAAATAAAAAATTTTTTACCATAAAGATAATGTCTCCAAATCTTTGGAGCAAACACAACCACAGCGAGCTCCAAATCATGAGTTGGATAATTCTTTTCATGCACCTTTAACTGTCTAGACTCATAAACTACTACTTTGTCATTTTACATTAACACATAACCTAAGCCTGCCTTGGAGGTATCACAATATACTTCAAACCCACTCGATCCCTCTGGAATAGTTAGCACCGGAGCGGTCATTAGGCGATCCTTTAACTCCTGAAAACTCTGATCGTATTTCTTAGTCCAATTAAACTTAGCCTCCTTCTTCGTTAACTGAGTCAAGGGCATAGCAATCGGTAAAAAATTCTCTACAAATCGCCTATAATATCCTGCCATGCCAAGAAAACTCCGGATTTCTGTTACTAACGTAGGCCTATTCTAGTTAATAACGGCTTTCACCTTCTTTGGGTCCACCGCATTGCCACCATTCAAAATCACATACCCCAAAAATATCACTTTCTTCAACCAAAACTTACATTTCTTTAGCTTAGCATATAATTTCTCCTCACGAAGCACTTGGAGTACCATCTTCAAGTGAGTCTCATACTCCTCGTGATCCTTAGAATATATCAAAATATCATTAATGAATACCATTATAAATTTCTCCAGATATAGCCGAAATACTCAATTCATCAGGTCTATAAAAGTAACAGGAGCATTCGTAAGACTAAATGACATCACAAGAAATTCGTAGTGGCCATATCTAGTTTGAAAAGCTTTCTTGGCCACATCCCCCTACTTAATCCTTAACAGATAATATTTGGATAAGTTCACGGTTCTCAATCCCCCTACTTAATCCCCCTACCATTTTCTAATTCTAACTGTTCTCAATCTCTTTCTACTTAAACTTAAACCTAAACTTCTGCTTTAAAATCGATCAATTCTAAGACATCTCCTTTCTCTAATACCAACTGTGACGGAACAGATTATTTTCTTCAAATAATCCCTGTCAATAAACAAATAAATCAATGCCCAAATAAAATAATATAATACCTATAGAAAATCGGGTAGAGTTTTTCTCTAAAATTGGACCAAAATCAATACAAATAACCATAATTTTTCAAAACCTGGATAAGCATATAGATAAATAGACTTCCACATTCATTCATTCATTCATTATATAAATATAGGATCAACAAAATGCCATAATGTCCATAGCTCCAATATAATAATCCTATCCACTATATCAGTTCAAAAGAGAGATGCCAACTAGGAACCTATACAAGTCCAAAGTCAAAATGCGGAAGCAAAACTAAATCCATAAGATAATCCTATGGAAACAAAAACAATATCCTAACATAAAACATATCATGCCATGACTATAAATACATAATTTCCATTAACAAAATTAGTTATTTACATTCAATAGTATCAAACTACAAAAGTTCTTCAAGAAAATTTAGGACTTCTCAAGGCTTTTTCAGCTAAATCCTTTCTTTACTCTTACTCGTCAGGTAAAAGTTCTACTGTCTCATCTGGTGAGAGAAAAATAAAAGAGTGAGTCGAAGCCCAATAAGGTACTATAAAAACATGCATGTACCGTAGAGAGAAAGAACATGATTCAATTAAAAAGTAGGGACATAGGGAAGATATGAAAAAACATGAAGAATATGAAACATGAATCTGGATACCAAAATCTTATTCTTGTTTTGTTTATCTTTTCTTATTTTAGCCATAAAATGTGTTAGAAACCCTAAATCGAATTGAACTTCGCTTATTCTTTAAATTGCTTCCAGTTTTTGAAAGGACTCGAACTAGTAGAACTTACTAGCCGAGGAGATGAATAATTGGGGATAGGTTGTATTCATTCTACACAATCAATGGCAAGACTCAGAATAGAAATATTCCTTCTAATGGAATGGTCTATAATATTACCTCCTAAAGCCAGATCAGACTCAGATGCTATCATCCAGTGTTAACGTCTCGAGCAAGGGTGGACCACATATCACTCCATTGATGGAGTTATCCTCTAGTACTACTATAACGTTCTAAGGCACACCAGAAAACCCTGCCTGACTGAATAACAGTCCTAGGTCCGATTTCTTATCGATTTAACTGAACTGAAAATATCCTTGTTCTCATTTCTTAGTTCTTAGCTTATTATGTCTTAAGAGCCATTCAAATTCACACAGTCAAACCTTCAAATAACTTTAGAAGTTCTCAATAATTTAACAGTATAGTTCCATACAAAATTATCAGGTAAAAATCGTCTGATAAACTTTGACAAATCACCAAATAACATTTATGTCTCGAGATTTAAAATTTTTAAATATTAAATCCCTAATTTTCACTCTAGGGTTTCATACGAAGCTTTCGGATGAAAATCGAACCCAAATCTTGAGCCAAATCACAAAATCAAAACCATAAATTACAATACATATACATAAATATGAAATTTAACCCAAAAGTCATGAGAAACATACAACATTCGTAACAAAGCTTAGGGAACGATGGTTTTAGAGCATAAATATCAAAGTTGAGATATTTAAAAACAGTAAAAATGAAAAACAAGGTTTGAGGTACACATGCCTTAGCCCGAGCTACCTTTTTCTTACTTGGATCGGATCGAAAATAGCCGAAATCTCCTTCTCCTTCCCTTTTCTCATCTTTCTCCCTTTGCTGCTCTGCTTCGTGCTCTCATTCTATCTCCTCTTCCCATTTTATAAAAAAAACGAAATCGATCGCTAGCAGAAAATCGCGCCCGCGCTTGAGCACAGACATACTAGAATTGGTGCCCTCCAACTCGCTCGAGCCAGGAGCGTGCCTAGTAGCTATTGGAATTGGCGCCCTCTATGGGGCTTGAGCGCACGGCGAACCTAGTAGCTACTGGATTCTGTGCCTTCTTTTGAGCTTGAGCCTGCAGCAAGCTAAGTCCTGCAGTTTGCTGTACTAAATAAATTTTTATATTTTTTTAAAATTTATTTATTCTAAGCTTAATTACATCAATTTAGTTATTAGATTTATTATATTTTAGATACTCATACCAGTAACGGACGAACCACTTAAATGAATCTAAATGCTGGAGAAGGAAAACCATCTCATAAACGTGCGCCCATCATTACTGACACGTGTCACTTCTTGAATGGGTGCAATCAAATTAGATCATCTGGAGTATTAATTACCAGTATCGTAAATCCACTGCATGCGTATACATGGCCAACTTTTTGACTAGCAGTTTGACGACATGATAGCGCATCATTCCAATTTCCTTCACCAGCTCTCCGGATTCTGGCTTAGACGGTCAATGAATCCAGTCAACGCTTCCTTCGCCAATTCTTCGGATTTTTGCCCAGGCAACCATTGAAACCGGTTAACAATTCCTTAGATGTTCTCCAAATTTTGGCCCAGGCTGTCAATGAGTCTGGTAAACACTTCATTCACCAGTTCTTCAGATTTTGGACCAAGCGGTTAACAAATCCGATCAACGCTTCCTTTAGAAGTTCTTCCGATTTTGACCCAGGCGGTTAACGAATATGGTCAATGCTTTCTTTGAAAGTTCTTCGGATTTTGGTCCAGGCGGTCAACGAATTTTATTAACACTTAATTCGACAGTTCTTTGAATTTTGGCCCAGGCGGTCAACGAATTCGGTCAATACTTCCTTAGAAGTTCTCTGAATTTTGGTCCAAGCGATTAACAAATCCGGTCAAAACTTCTTAGCCAGTCCTCCGGATCTTAACTTTACGGTCAACAACTGCAAGTAACACCATCAGCAAACAAAGAATCATTGCCAGTTGCGTCACCAGGTCACCTTAGGCAGGTAACCCATCCACTTGCATCCTATCTTGAACATGCTGGAGGCCAGAGTCCCAAACCACCAGCATGGGGGACAATTGTTGGGTACGCCAGTAATAGGTTGACCCAAGAAGGAGGAACGGCCCAAATCCATAATGGCCCATTTGCGTTTAGACGGTCAACGCCCACCATTAACCGGACGAAAGGTTAAGTGAGCCAGGAGAAGCCCAAGAGTAGGATGGACGACTTGCTCTCGGGATGGTCAATGCTTTCGTTGACCGAAAGTAGAACCAGTTGACCGTCTGAAGATCAGGCCTCAAGTGGGCCAAGCCCAATTTGGCCCACACAACCGTCCTTGACCAGCAACGGTCTTCTCCCCTAATTTCGTGCTCTTTACAGAAAGCAACCTTAATTATAACAGTTATTATCAGATTTAATGCGCATCTTTGAAGGAAAGCACCGAAATTCTCTTCCTGTTTGCAATAAACTCTAACAGTTACAAAACGAAGAAAGAAAGTAATCAAGGCAACGACTGTTACTACCATAAATACTCCACGCCTGAAAAGATAGTGATCCCAATAGAGTGCGGGAATCAAGCCTTTTTGCACAATGAAGGCCGCCAAGCACAGCAATTATAAAATGCCATGGAGTCTTCATTCCAGGATACGCTCTCATTCACTCACAAAAAGCTCTCTACTGCAAAGCTCATACGCTTTTAGAATACGAACGCTCTCTCTCTCTCTTTGCCATTACGTTTTCAACGGATACAATGCTTACAACTAACGCTCCTCACAAGCCACCAAGACCTCTCTCAACGAAAGCACTCTTCAATCACAAATACTCTTTACATTCTCCTTGCATCATTTATTTCCACATTTGTAATTCGAAGGTTATTTACTGACCTTAGGCGTCGAGTATTTTCGATAGGATAACCTCCTGCTAACACCTGACCTCTTGTTCGTAATTATGGTGTGTAGGATCCAGATTCAGTAGATGAAGTTGGATTTAGACGATCGACTTGACTCGAATCTATTCAAAACTTGGATACAGGACGCATCAATTCTTTTATCTTATTTTTAACTCATGAGTATTTTTGAATATCCTTATTCTTTATCTTGTCCTTTAAAATGATTTCATTCATTAATTTTAATATTTTTATCTATGTAATACCTAACTTTGACACATGTTGTCATTAAATTATTCAACATTTTAATCCATGAAGTATAACTGGAGTAATAATGAAACTATTATTGGAGAATGGATATAGCTGTTTTTGTTCAAGATAAAATCCAATCTCTCTTTTAACTTTAGAACTATATTTCCATTACAATGCATATTTGATGAAGTTCTCTATTTTAGCCATCATATATTATATGTGTTTTATAGTAATATATATCCCATTTCTTGAAGTACAAATTCCAAATAATGAAATTAGTTATTTTCAGGAATCTGTGCCCATTGATTTTAATTTATTGATTATTATTTAGAATTACAAATGCATTCGATTCTAATTTAAACTATCTTGAAACTCAATCTAATATGTTAATTTTATTTCCAAACTATCTCAACATCATCGATTAAAACAATATTTGTTGGAAATAAGTTACACAAAGGAATTTCATCTTAAACATATCTCATTAGTTGATCCGTAATTAAGGTAAATAGGTAAGAACTTAGGGTATACCATTAATGCACTCCTATATTAAAAGAAAAATCATTAGTGTTACCTCTTTATAATTATAATACTAGTTATTACCATGCATCTATATTTTTAATTATATTTTTGTATTTGGTATTGACAATTTTTTTAACACCCGCTGCAAGACATGTCTAAAAATTTCTATCATAACCCTCTTTAAATAAATAAAAACTATGTGTAAATATTTTTTCTTCTTTCTAAATATATATATTTTTTATTTTAATAATTAGCCTCGCCAAGATCGGAGAGGTTTCAGGAAATAACACTCCCAAAAGGGCATTTTTATTTTCTGCAGTAATAGTTTGTAATTGGTATCAAATTTTAAAAATTTTTTTAAACAATATTTAGTGTCTCCTTTTATTTGTTCTATTTTCTGCGATATAAGTAAATATGTGATTCCTCGTACCATCTCAGACTGTTGGTGGTGATCCGTCTGGTGGGGCTGTTGCTGTTCTTGGCCTGGAGAGTCCAGAATCCAAATAAAGATGCAATCTGGCTATGGGCGATGTCTTCCGTCTGTGAGGTTTGGTTCG